>JAQQPU010010601.1:4861-19539 GCA_029168905.1 Artemia sp. Kazakhstan ARC1039 | reverse complement strand
AATGTCGCTCCTTACTTTCAGTTTAAAAAACTTTTTTTTTATTTAAACGCTGCAAAAGCGGGGGGTTTGGGGGTGGCAGCCCCCCAACTGTGCCTCCTAATCCCTGTACGTTTTAAGGTTCGGCCTTGTAACTCAGCCTCTTTAACTCTTTAGAAAACGTAGTTTTTTCAAATAATTTCTGCACGTTTTTGTACAGTTTATTACTTATTATTACTTGACTAACTGTTTGCTGATCGTGTCAGGAGTTATTTAAAAAAGAAACTGAGTTTATTTTTAAACTGTAAATTCAGTATATAAAAAAAATTCTCTGACGGTGAATCGAACCCGGCTTTTCTGCCTAACAGTCAGGAGTCTTGACCACTAATTGTTGACCACTATAATTGTTTTTTAGTAAAGTGAATATATTTTTTAAAGCAAGCAAATCCCCATAAAACTTGATATTTGGTTTTTGGAAAACAGGGAAGGAGTAATCAGATTGAGCTGAAATTTTGAGGATAAGCTCCCAAGCCCCAGAAAAAGTTATCCTCTAAATTTCAGCCTGATCAGACAACGTTAAAGGGGGATTATGGTGGGAAAAATTAACATGGGCTATTATAGGAAAACGAGGTTTTTCGTAAATGTAAATTCGGGGGATAATTTTTTCGGTCTGAAAATACCAAAAGGCCCTAACAGGTCAAATTCTGCTTCGAATAAGTCCTCATTCACCCGGATCAGTTGCCAACTGTGGCCTGTAGGCGTGGATAACAAAAAAAAAGAGAAATGGATTTTAAGTGGCTATATTTGGTTTTTTGAAAACAGGGAAGGAGTGATTGGATTGAGTTGAAATTTCGAGGACAAGCTCCCAGGTGCTAGGAAAGCTTAACCTCTAAATTTCAGCCCAATCGGACAACGTCAAAGGGGGGCTGTGGTGGGAGGGTCGAAACTTCCGGCCCAGTTTACCCCATGAAGACAAAGTCGGAGGAGGATGAAATTTTGCACGTTTCTTAGTTTGAGCTTGGGCTACAAAATACGATTACCGCCGTCTCTCTGCGACCTCTAGGACCTGAAATCGCTTAACATTGTGGTGGGTCGCCTCTTTATAGAGGCACAAGTGTGCCTCCTTGATAATATAGTATTGTTTTTTCTTGATGATAAGCATTTTAGAAACACTACCTAGTTGGTTAGTTTTGAAGTTAGGTTGCCCAAAAGACAGTCTTTTAGAATCTCGCATTTTTAAAGTTATTTTTACATTTATTTTATAGGTATTTCGATTCTTTTTAGTCGTGTTAAATTGAAACTTATTTAAAAGTAATTATGGCAAAAAATATTAATTGTTGAATTAAGCAACTTCATCAAACCTTAATTACACATCCCAAAGCAGAAATATGCTTAAAAAATTTGTATTTTAAAGTAGGAAAAACCACAAAAGCTCCACTAGTCCCCAAATTTAGGACAACCACAACTATCCACACTGCTTAAATTATCCATAGGAAAAAAAAAGAAATAGCTTACCTTCTGTACGAGAGAGCATTTGACACCATAAAAGTATATGATTGTGAAGATTTTAATGACTGTGAATATCATTCTAGTTGTACTTAAGCCTTTCGAAAAATCCTACTGATATTTTTTTGATTTTACACGGCCTTTAATACCAAAGTGTGTAGACATGCTAAATTTCAATTCAATTTGTCTTCATATTGATTCTATTGTGTATATACAAAGTCTTATTCCATTTGTGGGAATACATTATAATTGACCTCCCATTTCATGGAACAAATTGAAAGAGCATGGAAATACTCAAAAATTTATTCCAAACTATTATTGTTCAAGGCCTTGCATATTTCATAAAGTAAAGAAGATATTGGTATGCCAATGTTAAATATTAATTCTTAGGCAGTAATCCTTTGGATTCTAAAAGGATGTGGAATGTTTTCCACAATTGTTGATTCGTTTAGGCAAAAGTACCACCTACACCCCAAAACATATCACCGAATATCTAATTCAGTTTGTGCTTTAATTGTTTCCGAGAAATAGGGTATCGTCTTGGTATCAACGGGTTATTTCAATGTTGCCTTGTATACTCTATTCTATTTCTTTCTGGAAGATACGAGATTGACAAAATACATGTCCCTTCCGCCATTTTTCCTTTTGCCATATATTTGCTCCAAATTTCACTATGGACATGCACCTGAGGACTGATTAATCAATACTGCATAGTAGTGTCAGAAATCCCAGTTCCGAAACTCAGTGAGAAACACATGGCTGCTCACCCAGGGTTTAGTGTTCTTGTTATTGACTTATCATTTTTTTTTCTCATACAAGGCTATACTTTCAGGTTGTTAAGTGAAGTCCTTTTTTATATTTTATAGATGGGTTTTGAAATAACTTAATCTAAAATAGACAGCTTGTGTCCCGAAAACCACCATTTTCTAAAAAAAAACACAAGAACCCATTAACAGTTATTAGGTTTCTGTATGCAAAAATTTTGAGGGGGAGGGGGGAGTAACCGGGTGCATCACCTGGGGTAAAGCCATTAAATCAAGTTCCCTAAGTTGGGGCCCTTCTTTAAGAACAACGTCCATAAGAATGAGAAAGGCAGTAAGGTCCGTAATTAAGAGTGAGGCGGAATTGGGACCTTGACCTTCCCCAGAATTTTTCCATATTCTTAATAAAAACTAGCTGGCTTTGTATTTATTTGAATTGGCACCACCACCCCTCCCCCACTAAAAACAAAGTCTTGTGTGCATCCCAGACACACAAGGGAGTAAAACTCTTATGGAGTCAAATATTCTACAATAGTTGGAACTTACAAAATTAAAACTGAGAGATAGTGATACTAAAGCATATGTTAATTTTTATGCTTTATAGAGATAGTGATTTTTCTCAACATTAAAATCACCCCACAAATTTAGTTTACGTAGAAAAGTCCATTTTAATGTAGATAAAACGAAAGTATACAGTAGCTCGATCAAAATCATTCTATTGACTTTACCGGTTCGGAGCATTCTCTATTTATTCGCTGTTTTCGAACTAAACTGATATAATTTGGAAAAAGATAATTTTTCCCACATAAACAAGTGATCTCTTACTCAGTCGGTAATAACTATTTTTTTTTTGTAAAGTATTTTATCAGAGGTGATTAAGGTAAACCAGCAGCTTTAGAAAGCAGGGAACCTTAGTCGAAGCAATTTTGTTTTTATTAATCGTCTATTTTCTTTTAATATTTCGAAATTTATTTTATACATTAACCTTTAAATAAAAAATTACAAAAGTGCCACTTCCCGACATTTCTGGCCATAAAGTGGCACGATAATGTGCCAAGTTTTATCCTATAATGTTGGCAAATATGGGCTAAGCCGTTATTCATGCCCTTAAATTGTTTTCAAAATTACAATTGCATAAGTATTTTCATATATTTTTTATAAGGGAATATAATAGTGCGGTTTTGTGAGGGTGGAAGAATGAAACACAGGCCCGAGTGAAGCAAAGCACAACTGTGAGGGTAAAAGCCTCGAATGCTTACTGGAGTCAATTAAGAACTCAAAGCAAAATACAAAGGCCCGAACGAGTGAAGATAGGCTCCTTTAATAGTATCTAAAAAATAATAATGAGAGAATCAGGGAAGCTTGACTTGGAATGGTGCTTGGTGTCATTACTCAGATCGGTAGTTGAGGGGAGATTGCTTGAATTACCGACACTAGAAACCAGAGGGGAAAAACCTAAGAAGTGACATTTTTTTATTAGCTTAGGAGATTGACCTTTTACTAAATTATTTGTAAAATTAAGCGTTTGTGTATGTAGGTGTGCGTGGTCCCAACATTAAAAAAAAAAAAAACACCGAAATAGCTAAGGCTTGCCATTCTTCAAAACGTTCTTGTAACCAGCAAAGAAGATGAGAACTAGATATTCCCAAAAAAATCTTATTTAAAAAAAGATGTGAAAGGTAATACAAGACTAGGCGGAAATTCATCCAAAGATCAGTGTAGGGCAAAAATCAAAATACACGGAGATTTTGGAATGGATTTACGGTCTATGGAAGGAGATGGATTTAGCAAGAGGTATAATGCAGTAGGTGTGTTTTTATGTTTCCCTTTACAACGGTGTTTACGCGATCAAAATCTAAATTACGTACTACTAAAGCGTTAATGATATAGCCCGTTTTTAGTTTCTGGAGTTGTATAATGCTTAGCTTTCATGCATAAATCGTATGAACGACCCAAAAGAGTGAATATTAATGTATTATTTTTGAGTTGGAAACGACGGAAACTTAGAGCTACATTTTTTCTCGAGCACTTGAATTAAGGGGGTGGGCAATTGCCCCCCCTGAATGTTTTTATCTTACTCTACAATTTGGACACGCTATTTTTTCTATTAAACTGAAAAAATATTCTTTTTGGTATTTCCATTGAAAAGATCCAATAAACGACAATGTTGTTTTCTACCTAGATTTTCAAAAAAATATTTCCTCCTACCCCTCCCTCCCTCCCAAATTTTTTTAGTAGACATCCCTGGATCTGTTAATAGATCTGTTGATGGATCGGGCAAAAGATACAAATACCTAATATTAATATATTACCCTCCAAGATAAAATTAGTGTTTAAGCATGATTCTATTGATAAATCATGATTAAAAACAAATTAGTGTTAAAAGGGGCTTTCTAGACTATTCTTATGCAATGCTTACGTTGCTTGAATCGCTAATCACCAAAAAAATAATACTTATTAAAAGCTTTATATTCGACTCTGAATGTATTTAGTATCCAAAACATCCCAAATAAATACATAAATACAAATAAATAAATTATTATCAAATTTCATTTAAATTATCCAATATGATATAGTCATCGCCTTTGAAATGCTCAGATCCAGGGTGGTTCTCTTCCAGCTCATCTATCAATGGTATTCCATTTTCATCAACAGAGAAATAGTCTTTTGTCTTCTGAGAAGGTTGGAGAATCTGTGTACCAACTTCATCAACTGCATTGTTAAACGTATCAAGTGGTTTCAAAAGTGGTTCGAAAGATCGAGCGAGTGACTTTGACTGAAAAAACAAATCACCATGTACATTGTATTAAAGTATCCCTGCTAAAGGTGAGGATAAAACCTTGTCGCTTGCATTTACTAATTACCCTTATACAAGCTTCTAAGGTAGAAATATATCCTGACAATTAATCAACTAACTATTTTATATCTATAAGCCATAGAAGACAACAGTAAATAATTATCTAGCAAACAAAATAGGAATACAAAAGACAAGCAAAATTAAATAGACAATCAACTAAAAAAGGACAAGTAATCAGGGGATATGGTGGAAAGGACAAGTAATGAGCAGGGGCGAATCTCCAGCATTTTTATTGGGGGGATGAGGGTGGCAAGAGGGGTCCATATCTGGATAGTCAAAGGGTATGTAATGTGTAATATTTTTTCTCCACATTATAGGGGAGGGGGCAATCCCCAAACGACGCCCCTGCTAATAAGGTAATAAAGATTCAACCCACATAAGACTTGTCTAGGAAGCTTATACTTAGCGTATCTATAAATTTGAAATTAGATCAGAAAAACAGAAATTACACGTAAGAGGCTAGTTTTTTGTCCACGGTTGACGATAAAGAATAAAATTATAAAATTTTACTTTATAAAATTGGTAATGATGGTAACGCCCAGTCAATAACTAATTTGAAAACAATCATTTGTAAAAAGTATAGTTAGTATCTATGAAGAAATAATAACCTAGCCTAGAATATACACATGTTCACAACATTCACATTAGAGTTTATACATAGTTTTCGTTCTTTTTTTCATTCTTTTTTTCATGCCTGAATCCTTAAGGCAAGCGTGTATTTCTCGTTATAGATTGAATACAGTTAGCAATTTTAATAAAAAAAAGTGACATATTTATATACAGTTTAGTAATTCTGTCCTGAAATATATGTTTAGAATATATGTCATAGTTTTTTTCATTTTATGTCACCCGACAGGCTTTGCTTCTGTGCTAATAATTAAAAAAAACGTTAAAAAAAGTTTTCTAAGGGAAAGTGAAAACCTATATTAATAACAAAGAAGAGGAAAAATAAAGTCAGACAATGATTCTAACTTAAAACGAGTAGCAATTACTATTTACACATGAATGAAACCCAGAACGAAAGAACAATCACATCAAACATAAATATTAGACACACTGCTATGGATGGGTAAATGAATCTTGAAACAAACAGAAATAAAAATGAATACTCATGTCAGACTTAAAACGAACAAAAATTACTACATACAAGAGTAGGCCTACGGTCCCCTAAGCCTCCTATGAACTAGGGCGTGATTTGTGGTGTGTCGCCTCTCCAGTGTTAGAATCTGAGATCCACTTACACCCCCCCCCAACACCTTCTAAGAGTCTTAGTTAGATTTCCCAAGCCCTTCTTGGGACATTGAAGATACCTTATATTTTTAACTTGGATAAATACAGTGTCTTTCAATTTACATTGCTATTTCACCTTGAATAGATTCTAGTTTGACAGGGCTTAAAGCGCCAAAATTTGATTCATGCTGCTTATTGGGAATGGTTTTTGTTTCGAATTTACGAGTTTTAGCCGTTCCATCACCTAGCTCAAAATTTAGCCAATCATCTGTACGATCATTAACAAATTTCCCACTATAATCAATCTGAAAGTTTAAAATTAGTCTTGGAAGGTATTGTAGTCACGCTATTTTGATAACCTGCCAACAGATAAATAGTTACCTTTGGTTTACCTCGCTACTTAACCATGAATTTTGTATGTCATATAGGAGCTTATATTGCAAAAAAGTTCAAGCAGAGCTTATAATACAAACAAAATTTGTAGTCCCCCTGCCGAAACTACCTCCCTTCCTTTCCCCAGCAGTAACTGATTATCCCCCTATCGGTTAGCTTTTTATTGTAGATACGCTATTTCGAGGACCTGGATACACATAGCGTCTTCCAATTTATTTCTCCCCCTCCCAGATTAAAAATTTAAGGTTCTTTTGACCCCCGATACTCCCGGAAAGTTTCAACCAGATCCCCCAAACGATTAGCAAGCTATTTGAAAACGCGGTTGCATATAGTGTATTTTTTTTTTTTTTTTTTTTTTTTGATCAGGTATGTTTGTCGCTGCCAGAGCATACACTTAGTAAACCCTAGGAATCTTTCCTAGTGAAAGATCCATAAGAGTTCCCAGCTGATTTGACAACCAAGACTAAATATAACTGCTTTTTATTCGAAGTCCTACTAATGAACAATAGGTAATTTACATAATTAAGGACTACTGCAACAGGGACTTCGAGTAGGGCCTCAACATAGAATCATACTCGTTTGACCTTTTGACGCATCTGCAAAAATTACTGACTCAAAATTTAGATTAAATATCATACAATTTCATGTGATTATTGTGTATCAGTGTTCCGTTGAAACCGTTATAAAAAGGCTGAAGTCTTCCTTGACTGACCTTGCCGGTATTTCAGTGAACCATCTTCAGCCTGAATGCTCCTCAATTATTTTTTCAAATGGGTGGTCACTGTACCTGATAGCTTTTTGGGAAGCACGGTAACTTCAATACTTAAATAGGCAAACCTCCCCGTAATTGTTCATCTTTTCGTCTTATTATGATATCTTTTAATTGCTAAAATAGACGCTTCTTTCTAATATTACTTTTGGTGCCGATTTTGGAAGGAGTCAGCTTGGGTTTCAACATAGCGTTGAATGCAGCTATGCCAAACGTATTTTATATCCTATTCTTCTGGGTGGGTCTCATTATAAACATGAAATTCATTTCTGCGCAATTGATTTTTCATTCTCTAATGAAATTTCATTTTCTAATGGTGTTAATATTTCCATCGTTTTCTTACTGATATATTGGCACTCGTCTTTATTTCCTGAAGTTAAAGTCACTGGATCCGTTTGTGATCAACGTATTGCTTTTTGAAAGGGAATTCAACAACGAGGAGCTATGTCCAATAATTTTTTTAAATTAGCAATTTATTGAATACTTCTGAATATACCTCCAACTTATTTTTTACGGTTTAGCTAACGTTTAATGCCTAGTGTATGCTGCTGATCATTTAGTTTTAAGTAGATATACTTGGAAAAATAAGCATATCAAAATCAGTAAGCTATATAAGCGAAGCATTTACATATATTGGCTTTTACTAGAATGCAGATAAGTTCAATATCATTTAGGTTTCTTTCCTTTTGTGTAAAAACTTTTCTGTCCCTTCATTCTTATTCTTTCAATAATAGGGTATTAACATAATTACTAATTTACGTTCTTTTCGATAACTACTAGTTTCCTACTCCAGATTGAAGACTAGAATTGGTTAATCAAAACTTTCTGTTTTGTTTTTTTCAGGTTTTTTTTCATCATTCTATATCTCTCTTGGTTTTACCCAGATTAAAAAAAAAAATGATCTTGCTTCTATTTGTAGATATTTCCGTTTCTGTAAATTTTTGCTTTTTCTCCTGCCATGGTAACGTAATACAAGGATAATGCATAACTTGGAAAAATAAGGTTTTTGAAAAAGTTTTTGTAGTAAGTAGAAAGCTGTCAGATTTAGAGTAAGTCAAATCCTACTTTTTCATCATCTTGAGTGTCTACTCTTGTTGTAAATCATTTTCTCTCTCTCTCTCTCTCTCTCTCTCTCTCTCTCTCTCTCTCTCTCTCTCTCTCTCTCTCTCTCTCTCTCTCTCCCCCCCTCCCTCTCTCTCTCTCTATATTTGTGGGTTAAAAATAAATTGTTTTTAGTATATCTGTATTTGTAGCTAGTTAGCAATTTGCATTATTCATGATGGCCCTTGCTTCAGGAACTGCGGGGGACAATATTATCCCAGGATTCATACTTATTGGGCTTTTCAACTTCTCTGAGAAAAATGGCCATCTTAAAGTTTTGATCAGATGTCCTGGGGAGCTAAAGGGTACTGGGTAGCAGGAAAACGTGGGAGAGAGGCTGGTCCCCCTCCAATCATTTTTCTTCAAAAGTACAGCAGAACCTCCAGCTGCTAATTGAATGAACCCTCTCCAGTGTTTCTACGATCATCCGTTTAATGCAAAGTAGCTGGGGGGTAGATAAAAAGTAACAAAAGGAAATATTAAAGGCACAGGATTCTTACCTTAGGCAGGACAACAGCAAAATCTATGATACGGCTTTTCGTTTTTTGTCGATTCGCACTAAGTGAGCGGATCAATATGGTTGGAATTTGATAAATATGATCTTCTCTAGCGAGGAAAGTTGAAGAAAAAGTATGGACTGGGACTGGAGGGAGATAAGTTGGCCAAAACAATGAAGATCGGTACAAAATCCGGAATTTTAGTAATAAATTCAAACAAGGTTCAAAATGTGATTAAATTCTACTTTGTTTCTATGAGACCTTACCCTATGTTAATCTGGCACGTTAATCAGTGGATAAAGGAGTCAATGAGCAATCTCGTAGTTTCTTGTTTTATCTTGTTGAATTTTAGTAGTTTCTCAGTTTTACCATAAAAAAATTAATTAGGGGAAAAGAACTGGCTATATTCACAATACAACAAAAACAAGAATGCGTCAAATACATGGGTGCCCATATGGGGGGAGAGGGGGACTCCAGCCCCTGTCCCCGTGGCTGAAAGATGCTGCCTTATATTTTATATTTTTGTTTTGAGGTTTCTATTATACAGCACTAAAAGTGCCGATTAGACCAGATAAGCCCCCCCCCCCCCTTAAAATTCAGCTTATGGGCACCAATGGTCAAATATTAATTATTTTATAGATATAAGTATTCCAGTGGAAAGTGTAAATTTGATAGTCAATTAATAGCCTGGAAGATAGGGATTATTTCTCATTTTGCTTAGGTGGCGGTTGCATCATTGCAACGTTTTTTTCTCTGCGTGTTTGCCCTTTACATAATTTTTAATTTCAGCTGAGGATGAGTAAACGATGATTTTCCATTTCTGGAAAAGAAAAAGAATCTTTCTTTAAGTGGAAGTTTATTCTTATATCTATGATTATATATTTTCCTGTTAAACGGTTTTGTATAGCGTTTGCCCCTAATTTTTTCAGAAACTAATTTAAAAATAATATAAATATTATAAGTTAAAATAATATAAAATTATTATAAGAAATGATCAACTGTGGTTAAATCTAATAGATCATATTACCTGGGGAAGACACTGGCGTTGCATGCAAAAATAGTCTTCATTGCCGTCATTGTGGCACCAGGTACCATCTGGAAATGCAGCAGACACTCCTTTATCGTTCAGCTCAAGCCTTGGTGTGTACCACATACCGTTATCTTCCCGTGTGCAGAAAATAGAGCAGGCCTGCCATGGTCGACCTGAAATCATTCTATTTAATTAATATATTGTCAGAGAACAAAATCAGGGGTGTTGAAGGGTCACGCGGTGTGTTGCCTCAAACAACAACATTTGAAGTTTAATGGTCGTTTACGCAAAATGAATTAAAAGTCAATAAAACAGTCTATGGTAACGAAACGTAAATAAGGCATGACTCATGCTAATGGTAACCAAACCTCTAAAACAAAGAGTTTTGATAACAACATCAAACACTTCTTGGCGACAAACTCTAAGTATGTACAAATAACAGTTCAATAGATACGAATCCTTCTATTTGACAGTGAAACAATAACGAAATCTCTGGATATTTCGGTCACATATACAGTGGTCGTTATCAGCAGATAAACTCAAAATTAACTACACCTGGTTGAAGTAATTAAGATAGTTTGACTTCTTTATTTTCAGATAATTTCAAGAACTTTTTAAAGTAATCTTCCTCTGGAGAAGCGAAAATCATGATTGAAGTATTTATCTGCTGATGGCGACCACTGTATATGTGATTAATATATCCAGTGATTTTTTGTTGTTGTTGCAATGTCAAAAAAAGGATTTGTTCCTATTAAAATGTTAATTGTAAGTCATGGAGAGTCAATATGGTCTGCGAAAATACGAACTCTAAGTAAAGAGCAAAACTGGCTAATCGATTTTTTTTCAATTCTGAATATGTAAAGATTAAAATTTATTAAAGGTTAAAGGTTAAAGGTTAGATTAAAGGTTAAAATTTATTCATCAAAACCTATGAACCTGAGAAAATTTGCACTATTTTTAAAAAACGGGTAAATTACACGCAAAAGAGTATGTGATGTCAACGAAAATTATATCGTCAAATTCAGAGTATAAGAGAATCCTGTGGCGGAGTTTTCAAGCACCACAAATTCCAAAACTGTGGAATTTCGCATTCTTTCCAAGAAAAGATCAAGAACGAGCGTTTATTTGTTTTTTATTCCATGGGTAATTATATCGAACCAATGATCCTAGAAAATTAAAAAAAAAGCCCTTTCAAACTTAGATTAAAAGTTTTAGCCCTTTTTAAGTATCAAAAATATTGTGCCGCAGCAAATTGATGTTCCCTGTCAATTTGTGGTGCAAAACACAATTTTTCCCCAAATGTTTCCAAAAAGCCATCGGATGATAAATCCGAGTTTATTGATTTAAAATTATTGAAAACTATATATTGAGCTTTCCAGTTTCAGAAACAGTAATACCGCAAGTGGCGCAATTGTCCCTAAATATATTAAATTAAAACTTAAAACGAACAGAAGTTTTTCCGAATATGAAAGGGGCTGTTTCCTGCTCAACGCCCGTTCTTTACGCTAAAGTTTGACTCTTTCTCAAAACTCTTCTTTACAAAACAATAAAAAACTTTAACGTAAAGAGTGGGCAGTTTTAAGAGAAGAGCAGTGCGGTTTTAGAAAAGGTAGAGGATGTGTTGACCAAATTTTCACTCTTAGGTTAATAATTGAGAAGTGCCTAAGTTTTCAAACACCTTTGGTCCTCAGTTTTATAGATTATGAGCAAGCGTTCGATTCTGTTGATAGAGGAGCTTTAGTAAAGGTTTTATCCTTGTATGGTATACCAGATAAATACATTAAAGTGATTAGTGCTATGTACGAGAATATCACTGCTGCGGTTAAGGTAGGAAATGAGGTTAGCAGCTGGTTTTGTATTAAATCAGGAGTTAAGCAGGGTTGTGTTCTATCCCCCTTTATATGTATTATTTTGATGGACTTTGTTTTAAGGAGCACAGGAAAGGCAATGGGAGACCACGGAATCAAATGGGGAGGAAAAAGTCTCCTGGACTTGGATTATGCTGATGATTTAAGCATCCTAGATGGAAGTGTGAGAAAAATGAATGAAGTTTTAGAGGTTTTGCGAGTTCAGGGTGCTAGTATTGGTTTGAAAATTAATGTTAGGAAGACTAAGTCACTAAGGCTAGGAATAAGTGAAGATGAAAAGGTGACGTTGGGTAATGAAAAGATTGATCAGGTGGGCAGCTTCACTTACCTTGGTAGTATTATTAGCAAAGATGGTGGGAGCAGTGAAGATGTTAAAAATAGAATAGCCAAGGCTCAGGGTGTTTTTTAACAGTTAAAAAAAATCTGGAAGAATAGGAAGATAAGTCTGCTAACCTAGATTAGAATCTTAGAAGCTACAGTGATGACAGTGGTCAAATATGGCTCTGAAGCATGGACGCTCCGAAAAGCGGATGAAGATTTGCTAGATGTTTTAAAGAGAAATTGCTTAAGGATTGTTCTGGGTACCCGGCTGACTGACCGAATTTCTTACAATAGGCTATACGAAAAATGTGGTTCAATACCGCTTTCTAGGTCTATAATGAAAGAAAGGTTGAGGTGGTTAGGGCATGTTGTGCGGATGAAGGATGACAGATTGCCTAAGATTGTTCTTTTCGGCCAACCATCTAGGGCTAAACGGAAAGCAGGTCGTCCCCGTCTGGGGTGGGAGGACGTCATAAAGAAAGATTTAAAGGAAATGGGAACTTCGTGGGCGGGTGTAAAAAGGGAGGCTTTGAATAGATTGGGGTGGAGGAGGAGCGTGCGTAGCTGTGTTGGCCTCAGGCGGCTTGGTGCTGCGATGAGTTGATAGTAGTAGTAGTAGTAAAGAGTGGGGCGTTGAGTAGAGAACAACCCCTTTCATATACAGAATAATTTCTGTTCGTTTAAAGTTTTAATGTCACTCCTTGCTTACAGTTAAAAAAAACTTTTTTTTTATTTAATTTCTAAATGTTTTCGAATTAATGCAGGTATCAAATTTGGCTAACAGTATATGAATAATTAAAACAAAGTTTGAAGATTAATTTTACTTTTTTTTTAACTAATAATAAGCGTATAATAGCCTAAGTTTGATTTTTGTTCCAGTTGTTTAAGAATGACTCCGGAATCAGAAAGGCTGTTTAATTAGAATAATATTTTAAAAGTTAAAAAAGAAACTTTAGCGTAAGAACTAGCTATTGACGAGAGGCAACCCATCTCATACGAGCTATACGTAATAGTAAAAATAGTAGTAATAGCAATTTATTATATAAAAAAAAAAACAGAGACAAAATCAATCGGTAGCACACAAAAATAGTCGCTTGCGAGGGTGTGCTACTAACAACAATTAACTAAAAAATAGAAAAACAAATAGACAAAAAAAACTACAAGTATAATCTATAATAAGCAAAAGGGTGAAACTGTGTACTAAAAAATAAACTTACATAAAAAAATCATACATAATAAAACAACATAATATCATGATCCCGAAGCAATAAAAAAAACAAAAAAAACAATAAACAATAACTGTCAAATTTAATTCCATCAATCTCAATCTGTTTCGAAGGTATTATATGTTATATGTATATGTTTCGTAGCTCAGATTTAAATTGATTAATGGGTAATTCCTTGGTACTTGGGACAAGCTTATTCCACAGCTTAACCCCTCTATAAATAATGGAAAAGGCAGTCCTACTAGAAACTAGGCGAGGAACCTCAATATTTCCACTTGTCCGAATTTCGTGACAATGAATATTGGATCTTTCCCGAAATATTCCTGTAAAACAGTCTGGAAGGCACCCATAACAATACTTAAACATAAAAACCAGTGTATAAAAATCACGCAAGCCAGCTGAAGGCATTATATTAATTATACTGTAAGTTGACCTGACCGAATATCAGTTCCCTATCATAGGCAGCGCAATCGCGCTGCCTAAGTAAAGAACGATGTTGGCACAATGTATTATTTTTTTTTTCCATACCAGGGCCCTTCGTATCAAAGGAGTTGTCGTAAAAACTTGGCTCATTCGATTGGAAATTGGAACGGCTAGTGCCCTTTTTAATAGTCGAAAGTGATTAAAGGGCAACTAACACCCCTTCCACGCTCACCATTTCCCCAAACACGTGCAATCAAAATTTTGGGATAGCCATTTTATTCAGTGTAGTTGATTTCCCGATAGAGATTATATTTTTGAGGAGGACACTCACCCACAGCCCTGAGGGTAAGGGTTTTAAGTTATGCCCTGGGGGCACATAAGAACGATGTTGGCAAAATGTATTATTATTTATTTTTTTCTTTTAGATCAGGGCACTTTGTATCGAAGAAGTTTTTGTAGAAACTTCGAAAAGGTCTCATTCAATTGAAAATTGGAGTGGCTTGTGCCCTTTTTAATAGTCGAAAGTGATCGGAAGGCAGCTAACACCCCTTCCACGCCCACCATTTCCCGAAATACATCCAATCAAAATTTTTAGATAACCATTCTGTTCAGCGTAGTTGATTTCCAGACAGAAATTATGTTTTTGTGGAGGACACCCCCCCAAAGACCACAGGGAAAGGGTTGTAAGTTATGCCCTGGGGGCATATAAGGTTTTATAGA
>JAQQPU010010600.1:0-20764 GCA_029168905.1 Artemia sp. Kazakhstan ARC1039 | reverse complement strand
CACTTGACCAGGTTGGTTCCTTTGAGGCAATCAGTCTATACTAGATGGTAAAGACTGGTATTTGATATCATGGTTGCTGCGGTAACTGCCAGCTAGCAAAGGATGAACACGACCCATAGTAACAAAAAATAGCCTCTGTCATTTGATGCAACACTCTAGAATGCCATCAGCATGCCTAAGACTCTAGGCAGGCATGCCTTTCCAAAAACTAACCTGACAAGTATGTGTCGAATAAGAGAGTCATTCATACTCCTGCCATTTACCCGTGCCCCAGCCATTTAAACATTTGCCTCTCAATTACTTGGACTATCTGTCTTGGCTTTTCTCTGTCTACAATTACCCAGCCCAGTCTTGATGCAACCTATGCAACCTATTGCCCAAAATACTTGATAACTTCAATTCATTTAGCTATAATTTTGTTTCTCAAGAGCTGAGAAAATTCTATTCGGTCGAGATCTTCTTCGACAAATCGAGCTATTGTGGAAAAAATTGCTGAGAAATTTGAAGCGCTAATATTAGTTAATCTCTTCGGTTAACAAATGTTCTTTTTAGTTTCTTAAATATATTATTGAAGAAAGGCTAGCTTAATGAGCTAACCCGGATTTTATTTCAAGCTATCATTCTTTTTTATTTAACACCTAATTAATACTTTACTGAACATTTTTGAAAACTGTTTTTGTTATCTAACTTTTATTACCCTTAGCTAATCAAAGTTGTTATTTAACATTATTAGACTACATCAGAAACAGTACAAATTTATGTGTAATGAACCTTGAAGCATAGACAAAAGAAATTTTGGGACAATCGTAAATCAAAAATGAATTTACCCCGCTGTTCATAAAGGCTTTTGTTTGTTTCGTGATTAAACCTAAGTCTCATCTGCAGGAGTGTCACTAGCCAAAATGCTTTAGGGGAGAGCTAATCGATTTTTTTTTTCAACTCATTTGTAATTCCTACTCACTTCGTTTTATCGTCAATAATAACAAAATGTTCAATCCTTTTATACTTCATGCTTTTATAGCATTTATGTAGTTAATTTTAAAATTATTTTTACAACAAATGTAAGAAAAGTTGATAAAATTAATTAGTTATCTAGCAAGGATGCTTTGAAAAGTATCGGATAGTTTTTTCGCCAGAGTGGTATTGGCTAATACACTCACGGCTTTTTCCAAAAACCACTCAAATTCGACTAATTTCAGACTGTTTCAATTTGTACTTATTGATAAGTACAAATTGGGGAGTAAATAGAGACTTTAGATCGAGGATTTCAGAGCTTGTAAAGGTTGTGAAAATTTCTCAAATTTTGCTATAAAATAAATGCAGCCCTTAAGAAACCGAAACATACTGGCCCTTTCCTCTTTTAAAGATATTAGCTAAACCTTTCTTCTCAGCCTTTTATGGCAGAAGTTCTTTCTCCTTTTTGAAGAAAACCCTGAGACACCCAGAAGGTTTGTACACATTCATGCAGAAACAAATGCTCCAAAGAAATTTTCAAGGACAGGCGCGACTTCTATTAAATAAGTCATACCATCAGGTTGATTAGGATAAACGTCGTCTAGTATGAAATAAATGTGCACTTCAACAGTTTCAATTGAATCTATCTATACACTACTTCCAGATAATAGAGACAATCTCTGAACAGTCAATGGGAAATACGAACCTGGGATTGAGAGACTTCCGACAAACTCATCCTCGCAAAGGGATTCCATTTTGACCAAACATTGACAATATTGTCTTGAAACAAGATATATCTGTCTGACGGACACTACGCAGATCAATCCACTCAAATCTGTGCACGCCGTGCAAAAAGTGGGCACGGCTACTATAGTGGGGTGGAAGGAATTTAATTATAATACCAAGTTTCCACCCTTTGGCCAAACAAACAATGCTCCTTAATAACTCAATTGACACACCTCAATGGAATTAGCTGCAATTGCTTAAATTATTATCAATGGTTCATTTGATTCGAATCCATCAAAACATTTGCAGTCATTAACAGGATTCACAATTGGATGTAATCCACATTTTCTCAAAAATGTATTGCATACTCAGATAGATTACCCTATTACAACAACCCATTTCAAGCCATTATTCAGCTACGCACCTTCCTCAGTATCGGCTTATCCTAAGCTAATGGAGTTTCTTCCAAATGCTAAAAAGGAAGAAATAACAGACACTCTAGCTCAG
Organism: Artemia sp. Kazakhstan ARC1039; assembly: GCA_029168905.1. Classification (NCBI taxonomy): domain Eukaryota; kingdom Metazoa; phylum Arthropoda; class Branchiopoda; order Anostraca; family Artemiidae; genus Artemia; species Artemia sp. Kazakhstan ARC1039. The sequence goes on along the minus strand of JAQQPU010010600.1, from coordinate 18,577 downwards.
GCCAAGTTGCACCTCATTGAAAGCACAATGAAAGAAAGTCATTTTCTATTGTTCGGTTACAGCTCTAAATCAGGCACCTCTACAAGCTGTGCCTCCCCAAATGGAAGGTCTTAGCAGCTGAAAGACTCCCCCAAGTCGTAAACATCCCCTCTGCAGGCAGAACTTCATAATCTACTCAAACTCCCTCTCGGCGCTGTAGCTATTACAACAGCATCAAATTGAAACGGACGACTATTTCTTTCGAAATTCCTATTTGTCCCTCAGTCTATACTCGTGCAGAGAGGAATGAAATCAGTGGGGTACCATTTGTTTATGAGATTCTCAATAGTTCAAACAGAACGATTAGTTAAACTCAGCCGATTTTCTTGTATAATTAAAGGGTTTACTATCCGATACCATTCAAGCGAAAAAAAACCCTCAAAAACTATTAAAAGCATCATAGCTAGGCGATTAATTCGTTTTATAAATCCTTGTGATATTAGTTGTATAAATGCTATACCTAGATTTATAAATGTGATTCTTACCCAGGTTAAAATATGAAAAAACGAGCATTCTGTCAATTATTGCTTAAATAAACGCAATAGTTAAAATTATCCGCGACTAAAACAAATCTATTGCCTCCCACGCTCCCAAAGAATTTGGCTAGTGACAGCCAAGCAGATCTGACTGATATTATTGGTATTACTTTTTAAACATTTTTCCAAAGGAACCTTTTCTTTTCAGAAATGTTCTAGGAAGAAGAATTTCGTGTTGAATCCGTCAAAATTTACATAAGGACGTCACTAGGTCGTCTTTCTGGACACAAGTTAATGTCTGCGGTTAGATTTTAGCTTTAATAATACAAAATAACATGTCAGAACCAATATCACCTAATCAGTTTCATTAATCAATTCATGTTAATTTGTATCGTTTTTGAGGTTTAGTTATTACATGACTAAATTTCCGTTCACTTTAGGTTTTAATGTGACTTTACGTTTCTTTAAAAAGATATTTTTGGAGAATGTTAAAAACAAATTAATCTTGGTTCGTTTTTAGTTGATACAGTCCTATTATAATTGTAGAACATTCGGCCTTATTCGTGTAGATTAAGGTGGATTGTCGGAATATTCATAAGTTGTCCATCTCCAGCTTAAGAACTAAAATGTTGGATTATAATTAAAATTTTGGGAAAAATTCGGGCATTTTTTCGCAATGTTTGATAAACCAAGGCTTTGTGCAATAATTTTCTATTAGTCTTTTACTTTGAAATTTTTGGTGGAGTAGAAATTTCGCTCATATGGATTGAATATATGCGTAATTTTTTGTCTTCAATAAGTATGAAGAAATCATGGGAATACAAACGTATCTGAATATCACCACTCTGTTAAAAGAATTTTCTTATGTTTTATTTTGTTTGTAACTGTTTATTTGTTTAAGTAAATGCACGTACTTAAAGATATTAGTTTTAAATCACTTGGAAAAAATATTTGCCATTTTCTGGGCCCCACATCGCCAAACCACATTTTGTACATTAGACTGCCTTTGGCCCATGAACTTACTATTTTGTATTTCAAACTGTTCAAAAAAAGTTTCTGACCCTTTGTCAGACTCCGTTTTTCGAGATAACCTGTTTATTTACTATTTTCACCTGTATTTGGGTCATTTTAGACCAAAGTCTGAAGAATATAACTTTTGATCCGATCGGAAAGTTTTCCACCCTTATTGGCCCCCAATTTTAGGATTCCTATGCCCCCGCCCATTGTTTTTGAACATTAGGCTTTTCTTGGCCCAATCACTTCTGGCAAAAATTTTCTAAGTGGTTAAATATCAGTTACTTTCAACTTTTAAAAAGAATACTAGAACTTTAAGTTTTCAGTTGAATCAGTCCCTTTATAAATGTCTAAGACCACTCATTCGATACAAAGTAGTCGGAAAAAACGAAACAAATGGCAAAATAATGCATGTTAGGCACATGACTCTTTACTATAGGCAGGGGTGTCCCGAGGGGGGGGGGGGGGGGGGCAGGGAGGGGCGCGTCGCTTCCCCAACTTTTTTGGTATTTGGTAAAAATTTTCGCCGGTGGCAAAAATTCCGGCACAAATTTTGCGAAATCGGCCGAAATTTAGCAAAATTCTTGATTTCTGCAGAAAATTCGGCCTAAATCAGGTAGCGATTCGGTAAAATTTACGAAGATCGCCCCCCCCCCCCAATAAAATGAGCCTCAGGGCGTCCCTGACTATAGGAATCGCTGGAGTAAGTGGTTGAAAAGTCAAACCAAAACATTCAATGCTGATTTTGTCTGAAAATGAAATTGAGAAGTTATCAAATATTTGAGAGGAATTAAAATAAAGTTGAATAATCCAAAATGAAATTATTGATATTTAGTAATTATGTGTCTCTTTTGGGTCGTCCCAAACACGCTAATATGCGTTAGGACCTAATTTGATATTAAGGGTCAATGTTTAGCTTTGCTTTGTGGTATTATATGGATATTTCAATGTTGTGTCTTTTTTTTGTTTTTTTTTGTGACTCATTTGTAAATAAAAAAAAATTGTAATAAGAAACCACGAAAGTCACTGAAGAACAATCTAACAGTACTGCTGAAAAAAAATACCCAATTAAAATAACTTTACTAAATGTCTGAGAACTGTACAAAATATTCAATGCTAAAAACTAAGAGTAGTGAACACAAATAAAAAGTTGCACAAAAAGCAAAACTTTGGAACATTGGCTAACTTTTATTCCAAGCCGAATCAAAGAACAGCAAAGATTTATGAACTGTGATTCTGTGTCTGTAATTCAAGATTTAGCATCCTTTGGCAAAGAAAACAAGAAACTGACTAGGAGTCAATATTTGTCGTTTCAGCTTCGATGTAATAATAATTAACAACTGCTAGCACCATTGCCAATCCAACGTTACACAAAAAATTTGAAAAAATCCTAAGAAGCATAAATTGGGTTTAATTCAAAATCTTTGAATTTAGATCTAAATTAGAGATCCAAGTTTCTTTGGATGCAATAGGAAATTTTTTGAGCGTAAGCAAATTTCTTTGTCTTTATACTCTTTTTCTGGATTGTTAAATACCTCTAGGTTAAAAGGATAGAAGCTAGTCGACGAAAATGTACTAAATATACCTCTTGCCTCCCTTTGGAAACGCGGGTCTTTTTTCTTTGTCCGCGTGGCAACTTTGGCAACGTGGGTCTTTCTTTGTAGAGAAAAATTACAGAACAAGAGATAAATACAACCCATATTTACTTTTGGATTTAAATAGCTAGATTCATAGCTTCACAAGGCCATGCAATGTGGCGTTTGGCTCTTGTTTTTTTTTTGTTTGTTTTTTTCTCGGAAACAAACTTGAGTTTTCTCTCTTATTAGTCTCCAATATTCTTTGATCTATTGGTATTTGCTTTAATAAACTGAATAGAAAACCGATATGTGACCGATACACATCTCTGTAATGATCTTCGTCTAGTCTGCCGCCTTTCCATAGTCAAAACAAGAAAAAATGGATTTTTCAAAACAACATAAAAAAAAAATACATATTTATCTCAATGAGGTTCCAAAGATTATGATATGCTAGTACAGGAAATTTAAGGTCAATTCCGGGAGAAAAGACAATCAACGCCACTAACGTGCAGTGTCACAAAGTTGACTTGAACAATGTAAATAAAAACAATAAAGAGTTCCTTTTACCAAAAGGTCGTAACGGGTTTATTTGTGTACATTTTTTAAATCTAGTTTATATTCCATATAACAAGCTAGCGATAACTGCCTTATAATAAGCACCATTGTTAGAGAACAAAAAAGTCTATCAGCTCTAAGGAAATTTCAGGATTGATTCAAACACACTCAGCTCTTTAATTGAAATTCAAACTAAAAAACAAATCCTAATAGAGTTGGCTTTGAACTTTTGTAATTCTGCTAGGTGCTGCTGTGGTATCAGTGGCAACAACAATTTTTTTTTAATTTCTTCTAAACCCATGCTAAGGTGCCAAAACCCTGTCTTACCACTATCCCACACTCTTGGTGTGGCAATTTTATTACGTGTACCACTGAGCTTGCTTGAATTAATATCAATGTTCCACCGCTTTTTATGCAATCCTACGAACAATAAATAGCTGAGCAGATGGTTTAGGAACATGGGTAATACGATTGGAATAGCAAAAAAACGTTAACACAGACAAACATCACAACAGAGCCAAGAAAAGATCCAACTTGAGTTGCTACTCCAAACCAGAACAACGCTCCATTTCCTTGCTCTCGGAGTCTTGTTGCAATCTGCATCTTGACATAAGATAAAGTACCGACAAATACGATCCAAGAGACCACCTGCAATGAAAAAAATACATGTTATGATCTTTCAGTTCCAGAACATAAAATTTAAATATTACAATAAATTAAATTTGAATCATAAAGAAAACAAACAATTTTCTTTTCTTAGCGCAATTTTCAGCTATAGCTGCAAAAGAACCATATGCATCTCTAGTACTTTTACTTATATATACCGTGCTTTTAATCTTCATTTGAACGAATCAAAAGATGGCTTTGATGAAATATCTCGCTCATGGATACCATTTTGAAAAATCTACAGGGACAAACAAAGCTGATTTCACAAAGTCACGGTGTCCAGTCATGGTTTATTTATAAATTTCTATGTATCGTATTCTATGATCGTATTTCTATATCGTATTCTATAAATTTCTATGATCGTATTTGTCGGTACTTTATCTTATGTCAAGATGCAGATTGCAACAAGACTCCGAGAGCAAGGAAATGGAGCGTTGTTCTGGTTTGCCAATTTTTATGAACAACCCGTGTCATATCCCTCAACCTATGCCAGAATCCTCTCCAAAAGCGAACCCATAGGGAAGTCTACCGTAGACAGTTGAAACAATTTACCATATGAAATGCTAAGTAAATAACTACCCTTGTTAACAGAAACCAAATTTCCAGAAACAAGAATTTTGATTACATGCCATGAAACTTTTTTTTTACTGCTCTTTTATTTTGAAGATTTACCGAGTTCAACATTATCTGTCAAACATTGAGAACATTATAAAACGTGTATAATTTTTGAAAAAGGGGGAACACCCACACAAGGTCTCGATGAAAGCAAAGCCGTTCCTAGAGTTGGTAGTGCCCGGGGGAAAAAATTACCTCGCCTCCTCCCAACTCAAATATAAGCAAAAAAGGCCGAATCAAAGTGAAACATTTGATCAAAGCACACAGCCCCCAGCAATGGAACCCAGGGCAGCTGCCTGAGCTCCCCCCTTGAACATCTCTGGATGGAAGTTACACCAAAAATTCCAGTATACCAAAGGACCTTTAAACGCAGGCTCCCAGAGCCCATCAACAAAAGTATAATATTTCCTATTTTTCTCAAAAAGGGTGGTCATAAATACGTGTTTGGTTGGCGGTTTCTTTTTTATTCTTTTTCTTTTTTCAAGGAGTGATCGTGTCGAGGCAGTCGTCATCATACTTCAGAAGAAGGCTCATTCGCAAGAAAATTTAAAGTTGCAATCCTCTTTTAAAGTAAAAAACAAAATGTAACGCGATAACAAAAGTAATGATTTATTTCATTTTGTGCTGCAAAACAACAATTTTTGCTAAAATAGGGACCAAATACTATCGAGCAAAAATTCTGATATAGTCAGTCGATTCTGAACTATGGGAAAAGCTATTTATGTAGTGTCCCAGTTTTAAAGGTTATCTTGTCCAGGGGTGGTGTATTCATCCTTACCAATTCAAATTAATAATAATAACTTCTTTATGCTCACCAACAAACTAAAAACTCAATTGAATTACAGAAAAAGGGAGGTTAGTAAATAGACAATAAAAACTAAAAACATTACAATTTGTCGCAATGATGTCTTCAGTCGTAAGAGTCATAACGTGTTCACAGGATAAAACTCTGTTAACTTTTGACCTTATTAGACAAGACTTCTTTACACCTAATAGGACTTCCAAATTTTTTAGTACTTTTATAAGAGCTATTTATTCTAATTAACGGCCTTTGTGATTAAGGGGTCATTTTTTAAAGAATTGGAACAGAATTTGAACTTTAGCTTAAAGAGCAAGGTACTGACTAGGGGGCGAGCCCCCTAATATACGTATTAAAAATCTATTAATATAGAAGTTCGTTACGTAAGATAATTCGTAAGTTATGTATATTTATTACTAATAAAAACGTTCGTAAATAAAATTAAACAAGTTTCGAGAAAGCCATTTAACCAAATAAAAGTAAAATTAGAATGCAAATTTATTTTTAATTATTCATGTATGGTGAGCAAAAATCAAAACCTGCATTTATTCAAAAACGTTCAAAAATTAAATAAAAAAAACAACTTTTTTTAACTGAAAATAAGGAACGACGTTAAAACTTAAAACGAACAGAAATTATTCCGTAGATGAAAAAGGCTGACCCCTCTTCAACCCTTCGCTCTTTACGCTAAAGTTTTACTTTCTCACAGCTCTATTTTTTTTAACAATAAAAAAATTTAGCGTAAAAAGCGAGGCGTTGAAGAGGGGACAGCCCCTTTCATATACGGAATAATTTCTGTTCGTTTTAAGTTTTAACGTCGTTTCTTACTTTCAGTTAAAATAACTTTTTTTTTCTCATAAAAGGAAGCTCAAGGGCTTCAAATGCACCGAATGCACTGGCGGATCCAGGGGGGTCAGAGAGGACCCCCCCCCCCCCTGTCCCCCAACATTTTTTTCTGTCGCCCTCATTCCTTTTTTTTCTGTGTTCCACTTTTTTTAAGTAAATTTTGTCAATTTGGTAAATTATTGTTACCCTTGTCACTCCCCCCCCCAAGAACTTGCTTATTGGGACCCTTGTCACATTGCCCCCCCCCCCGAGATTTTCTTCTAGATCCGCCCTTGACCAAATGAAGGTTTATTTTCTCGGTTTAAGTGAACCATTCCCAAAGTGAAGAAAAATAAAGGAGATATAACAAGTATGTAACTGAGTGAAGTCGAAATAACACTATTTTTGCAGCTGTAATTAAGTGCTACAAATGCAACTTACTCGAATAGATATGGAAAATTTTTCGTTTATCAGGGTTCTAAAACTGTAGTCCGTACAAAATGAACAGATACTGTATATTACTTATACAGTATTACTAACGGTTATAAAGTACCCATTAGTATCTGGGGGGAGGGGCAGGGGTCAGTGGGTCTTTTTGTTAGGGAAGGGGGGTGCTTAAACCACAAAAAAAAACATATTTAAACCCGAAGTTTTCGCTTTTCATGGGGTGGCCTTCAGGATAAAACAGTCGGGGGACTTAATGCTTAGTATCCTTTCATTTGGTGGATGATAACAAGTATACGACATAATCACTGAGGGGATAAGAGTTACCCAATTATTTCAGACAACTTCTTCTTTTTTTTTTTTGCATGAAATGGTAGTTTTTGTAGTTTTAAATACTATGATGAAAAATTCACCTGTGGAGTGAAGGGCTTGGGAGGGGACAGTAGCCCCCTCATATTTAACATAGTCTTGTTTTATTGTGCTAAATAAACATAGTTAGACATTACCAACTCCCTCTTATAGATATACCGAGTCCAGACATAAAGGGCGGGGAAGTTGAGGAAGGGAATAGCTTTTCTTATATTTAGGACGCCTCTGAATTTCATTTTAAAGAGAAAAAAAGCTAAATTAAAAAATAAATTTTTTTCCAAATGAAAGCAAAGCTCGACATAAAAACTTGAAAGGTTAACAGAAATTATCCCGCATAATAGGGGGTCCCGGCGGGATCTCAGGGAGGGAGTAGAGGTCCTCATCCTAATACTTGAACGCAGCAACAAGCTGAAGAAGGTGGAAAGAACCGCGCCGAGTTCTAAAGGAGTTGAACAATGTCGACTAATTGGTCGAATTAGTTCTTTGAGAAATCTTAGTCCTCAAGCCGCAAGTGTTTTGGCCGCATTAAGGTGTAACTTACTAAAGCGTAACTTTCCTTCAAATCCACTCCCTGAGTATTCTATTCTCATTGACTGTCAATACCTACTTCCCCAGTACCTCTGCTCTCCACTTCATTATCCTGCTTTGCTCATGGGTGACATTTACCCCATACTACTCATTCATGTTCCGTTTCGATGAAATCTATTGATCGTGACACCTATCTCAACCCGATTTTTCCTCTGTACTCTGCAATAATGCACGGTTAGCCATCAACACTTCCATATATTGACCCCCCCCTCTTTCAGTAGATACCTATTCCTCCTATGTATCTACATTGTTCCCTGTCCACCCATTAAAGCCCACAGATGTGCTTTTCATAGCTTTCTTTGAAGAGTCAGGCAGACTCTTCGTCTCGTTTCAGACTTGAAACTACTTGCATCAAAAGATGCAGCGGAAGGATGGATGGAAAGTCCATTTTGGTTAAATAAATCTCCACGTAAAATCTATATTTCAGATGCCAGGTGAGGCGGAAAATGCCTAGTTCTGCTGCAAGAAGAGAGATTATTTTGTAATTTGACGTTTTTATGACAATCAAATATTCCAGTAGCTTTTGTTATAGGCCTACTCTTTGATTTTTCTTAATATTTAGCAAGGTAAGTGATTTTTACCAAGTGACTCTAGCTGGAAAAAAATAAGGTTTACCTAAGTTTTGCTACCAGGTAATCTTTCTAAATTAAGAGATATAGGCTACGCTTTTTGAGTCTATATGCAAGATGGTAGCATTTTCTTTTACGTTTAGTTTCTTTTTAGCTTTTCCTATTTATCGTTCAAGCCCAAACAGGTTTTTTTTGCATAAATGTCTGTATACCGATTGTCTATTAGGTGAAGGGGGCTACGTAGGTTGATTTGTACAACGTTTGGAGGTCACCATGATAATGCTATCCCAGGATAAGAAAAATTCACTATTTCCCATGTAAATTCTTAAGATTTCCTATCTTAAGCTGCACCTATGCAGCTGCAAGCTGCACCTATAAGGTGCACCTATGTTTGCAGCTTGTGCCCCCCTTGAAAATTTGAGGAGTGTTTAAGTTAGTTGGAAGCAGACGGAATGAGCTCCTCGGCGAACTGCGCAGAAATAAATGAGAAAATTAAGCGTAAAATAATTGACTTACCGTAATAAATTCACCTCCAGTTGTGCCTACGAGGAGTGGGAACGGGCTCATGGCAGCCATGACTATAATGAAAATCGAAGTTGCCGTACCGACGACGAAACAGCCACTGACAACATTTCCACGCCATTTGGGGGATATAAATGCAATACCACATGCTAAAGGATTTGCCATTGAAGAAAGTGTCACCGCCAAATGATAGGCTGTGTTTCCATAAGGTAAGCATGCAAATGATTGTATGCTTGGCAAAGCTCCATTGCTTAAACAGCAGACCCACGCCTGAGCAGCTAATAAAACAAAATAGGTTTTTCTAGAAATCGTTCTTCTCTGAAGTTCTTCATCATCCTCAGGAACCGGGGATGCTGAATTTGAGCTCGGTGCTTCTGAGTATCGAACTTCTAATTTTTCAAGATTTTTCACCTTTTCTTTTTTGCAAGCTGGCACGAAGTTAAGAGAAACAAATGCAGCCAGACTGGCACACATCATACCAAATAATATAGCAAAAAATACTTCAACACTGAAAAGAGGATCTTTGTAATATGGCTGTATAACTGTTGTACCATTAACAGTTATATTTACACATGTTGGATTGCCACCTACACCTTGAACCAATGCTACCAAACTCGGAAGTAGTCCACTAAGTCCCTCGCCAACTAAATAAGATGTTAGGTATGTCTGTCGAAAAACAGCCATAAAAGGAATGAATAAAACTGAGCTTGTGCAGTCAACAATCGCCAGTATAAACACAAGAGACAGCAAAGCCGTGCTGTGTTCTACAGCAAAAATCACTGACGTTTCTTTCCACAAAAACACCAAAAGAAGACTAGCCAAAACTCCCACAGTCAGTACTGTGTAAATTCCTGGCCCTTCTTTCAAGTTTCTTGAGTAGCTTCTCATAACACTCCATACGATGGGCCCAATATTCGCAATTTGGATGATAATCGACAAATACGACGGTAGATTCCATCCTTCCGGTAGAGCAGCTACAAGTAGTGGGAGTTCTACCCAAAGTCCATTTACTGCCACCCAGGCACCAATTCCAAAGCAAACGGAGAAGATGTCAACTAGAAGCTCACGCCTTCGGCGACTGCTTCCAATTTGCCAAGACAAGTTCATTTTTGGTAGTCAGTCTAAAAAAAAACAAAAAAGCAGTCAAATTTAAGTGCACGTCTATGTCTAATCATTTCAAAAAGGTAACTATGGAAACAAAATATATAAACAAAGTTGAAGATAGTTTTAGATATCGACTTAAATGGTAAGCTGAGTAGGTTGGTAAAACGATCCTAAGATCTATAAAACCATTTGGCTTCCCTGAAAAATAATAAAGTTCTTTTGCCAAGTAGAAACATTCTAGCTTACCGTTTCCAGTCCTGTTTTCAAATTCCCGTAAAACGCTTCTGTCGTAAAAAAAAAACATATTAAACTAATATAGCTTCGGCTTGGATTATTTTAAAGCCGTCTACAGGATTGGAACTCAAAGCTACAATGCAAAATGTACCTGCCTCCATGACAAATCCAATTTTGAAATTCCGATATCATTATGGAATCATAATGAAACAATACAGTTTTTCCATAAATATTCCTAAAGGCCACAGGATACTTCCATTGGTGAATCTAAACGTACCATAATAACGACCTTCTCCCCGAACTTAAACCATAGCTACAAAATAATCATCAACCTCTGCCCAGAGTAACAGTAGCACCCTTTTTTTTAGTAATTGCGCTTTGCATGGAAAAACTAGTGAAAAGATGACAATAATAAAATCTAAGATGTTTCATATCGCCACTGCCACGCCAAAATATTATACCTTACGTTTACGTTTATTACGGACCTTATGCATATTAAGAGGGTTGAAGTATGATTGAACATACCGGCCCCATAGATCATATCCTTGCGGGAAGCATACGTTATAGTCAATATCTTAGAAGCTACAAAATTTTAGGTACAACCTTTCGAATGGCAGCAACAATACGCACATAAAATACAGATTATAGCCCTTAAAGTAAGGGATCAAAGGACCTGAAAAAATAGTTTAGACGATTATTTATGCCAGAAGAATTTAGCGTCATTGATAGATTTATGTAAATTTGTCTTCCAGTCCCCCCCTCTCGCTTTCCTCACACTCACTAGCCATTGACTTCCCATCTAGAGAGTTCAATTTCTTGGGCGTTACAAGTATAGTTTATCGAGGGCTACATGGATCAAATCTAAAGTTATGTAGTCAATGATGATGCTGGTGAAAAGGGGGACAAATAGAAATTAGTATACACATTAGCATTAAACTGGATTATGGGTTAATCCCAAAATTAAATCATTGCTTGATACAAGAAGGAGCTACGTCCAAGCTACAGACTGGCTCGATGCCGAAACTAGGTAAGTCCCGATTCGGTGCAAAAACAGCTTAGTTACAGCTTAGTGAAAAAATGAGGTATGAGTATGTCCTGACTTGGTGCAAAAATTAGTAAGGCCTAAGATAAAAAAGTTCCATGACATCGAGGAAAACCTACCTAAATCCTGACCCAGCCCCAAACGAGTCAAGTCCCGACTCAGCGTAACGGCAAATCCCTGACTAAGTATACAAACTAGATTAGTCTATTTCAGTGACGTGGTACAAAAACGAGCGAAATACAACCTCTCGATACACTTGCTACAGAAGGTGCTAAATACTGATTCGTAGCGAACAGTAGTGAAGTCCTAAAATGTTGATAAAATGAGCTAATATGAGGTAAAAAACAAGCTAAGTCCCAACTCGGTGCAGAAATGATCCTAGGCAAAGCTGTGAAATTTCAGGGACGTAGTGTAAAAACGATCTGAGTTCAACCTTTCAACTTGCATAGCAAAAAAGAGCTAAATACGAGCTACAAGCTCATAGAAAGAACGAAAAAAGTCCCATTTGGTACTAAAATGAGCTAAATCCTTGAGCCAGGGTGAAAACAAGGATGGTAAAAGCTATGGAAAGACTAGCTATGCGATCGAGCCGAATTCTGACACAGTGCAAAAACAAGCTAAGTCCTGAATCGGTTTAAAAACCCAAGACTCCTGACTCAGCTTAAAAGTCAAAGAATTCTGACACAGTTCAAAAACAAGCTAAGTCCTGACTCGATTTAAAAACTCATGACTCCTGACTCAGCTTAAAAGTCCAAGTTACATAATTTTTTTGATCCGGAGCAAAAAGAGATTCTGACCCAGTATAAAATGAGATAAGTCTAACCTGTCGAGATATTTGGCACAAAAATGAAACGAAAACGAGCTAAGTTCTTAATTAGTGCGAAACCGAGCTGGGTCCTGACTTACTGCGAAAATGAGCGAAGCCCCAACTCGGTGAAAAAAAAGATCCAAGTTCAAGCTGTGGAGCGACTTGGGATAAAAACGACACAAGTCTTGACAGAGAACAAAACGAACAAAGTCAAGATTTTGTAAAAAGTAGAACTAAGTCCTGACAAACGAGCCAAGTCTAAGCTGAAATATCTTGATGACTCAAAGCGAAAGTCCTGACACGTTTTAAAATTAATCTAAGCCCCGACTAGATTCAAAAACAAGAAAAGTTACCAGTCAGTGCAAAAAAAGGCTAATTCCTGCCCCGGTGAAAGAAAAAAAATTCAAGTCCAAGCCACCCAATCGTCCTGACTTATTGCAAAACAAGGAACATCAAAGCTCCACTTAAACCATCCGCACTAACAGCTCTTCGGCTAAAAGCAATAGCTACAGGCCATTTCAAAGCCCCACCTACATTCCATACAAAAGTACTAGATTAAAATTCTTTAGACTCCCATGTTTTGTCTATCTATTTTGGCAGCTTCAACGTCACACATCTATGACCAAACCTCCCTGTGTTAAACAAAAATCTTGAAGCTACCCCTAGCAGCCAATGTATACTAATGATCGGACTGTCTTACAATTCGCGCTGTGAAAAAGAAGGGCTGGGATCCTTAAAATATCCTTCCCCCGCTAAAGCCAGTTTTTAGACTGGTATGTCAGCCATAATTTTGTTTTAGGCTTAATATTCAAAGTAGTTTTTGTTGAAGATAAAGGTAAAATTTTTAATCATAGCTTGTAATAAAATGATCGCATTTAGTAATTTCAGCAAAAATAATTTTTGCTGTTAAGATACGTCAAAGATTTTATTAAATGAAAGCATCGTAAAATAAAAAAATCTATAATTATTATAAAAAAGACATAAACAAGAATTGTGTATTTCTGGCAAAATGCACGAAAATTGGTGGAAATATAGATGAAAGCACAGGGAATTTAATGGCGACGGGAAGCGCTCCGAACGGGCGCTCTAAAGCCTCTTTACGAGCGCCCGAAGTTCTAAAAAATGCGCAAGTTTACCAGCATCTCTGCAGAAGCATCAAAACCTCTGAATATACATTTTAAGATATGGAAATTCCAATGGCGGCTATATCATAGACAGCGCAATGGCGCTGCCTAAGTAAAGAACGATGTTGGCCCAATGTATTATTTTTTTTTGTTCTAGACTAGGGCACTTCGTGTCAAGGAGTTGTCGTAGAACTTCGAAAAGGGCTCATTCGATTGGAAATTGGAGTGGCTAGTGCCCTTTTTTAATAGTCAAAAGTGATTGGAAGGCAACTAACACCCCTTCCACGCCCACCATTTCCCCAAGCACATCCAATCAAAATTTTGAGATAGCCATTTTGTTCAGCGTAGTAGGTTTCCAGATAGAAATTATGTTTTTGAGGAGGACACTCCCCCACAGCCCTCAGGGAAAGGGTTGTAAGTTATGCCCTGGAGGCATATAAGATTTTTATAGAAAGCGTTGTCGTAAAAACTTCAAAAAAAGGCTCAATTGATTGAAAATTCAAAGGGCTGGTTCCGTTTTTAATACTGATTGGAAATAACTATTCCAATCGAAAGTGATTGGAGGGCAACTAACCCCTCTGTGACGCCAACCTTTTCCCCAAACACATTCAATCAAAATTTTGAGATAGCCATTTTGTTCAACGTAGTTGCAAATTCTAAAAGATAGATCTTGAGGATGACAACCCCCGCAGAGCCCTCAGGGCAAGGGTTGTAAATTATGCCCTGGGGACATAAGGTTTTCATAGAAAGCGTTGTCGTAGAAACTTCAAAAGGGGCTCATTCGATTGGAAATTTAAATCGCTAGTGCCCTTTTTAATAGTCGAGGAAGGCAACTAGTCGAGGAAGTGAGTGGAAGGCAACTAACACCCCTTTCACGCCCACCATTTATACAAACACATTCAATCAAAGTTTTGAGATAGCCATTTTGTTCAATGTAGTTGAAGGTTCTGAAAATTAGGTCTTTTATGATGATAACCCCCTCAGAGCCTTCAGAGCAAGGGTTATAAGTTATACCCTAGGGGCATACAAGATTTTTATTGACAGCTTTGTCGTAGAAAAGGGTGCATTCGATTGAAAATTCAAAAGGGCTAGTGCCCTTTTTAATAGTCGAAAGTGACTGGAGGTCAACGCCCACCTATCATGCCCACCTTTTCCCCAAAGATATACAATCAAAATTTTTAGATAGCCATTTTATTCAACGTAGTTGAAAGTTTTGGAAATTAGGTCTTTAAGGATGACAACCCCCCCCCCCAAAGCCTTCAGGGCAAGGGTTGTAAATTATGCCCTGGGGGCAAATAAGTTTTTTTCTTATAGACAGCGTTGTCGTAGAAACTAAAAAAAGGGCTTATTCCATTAAAAATTAAAATGGCTAGTGGCCTTTTTAATAGTCGAAAGCAATTGGAGGGCAACTAACCCCCCTCTCACGCCCACTATTTTTCCAAACACATACAATCAAAATTTTGAGACAGCCATTTTTTTCAACATAGTTGAAAGTTCTGGAAATTATGTCTTTGAGGATGACAACCCCCCACAGCCCTCAGGGCAAGGGTTGTAAGTTATGCCCTGGGGGCATATGAGGTTTTAATAGACAGCGTTGTCGTAAAACTTCAAAAAGGGCTCATTCGATTGAAAGGACTAGTGCCCTTTTTAATAGTTGAAAGTAATTGGAGGGCAACGAACCCCCCTCTCACGCCCACCATTTCACCAAACACATCCAATCAAAATTTTGAGATATTCATTTTGTTCAAGGTAGTTAGAAGTTCTGGAAATTAGGTCTTTTAGGATGAAAACCCCCTCAGAGCCCTCAGGGCAAGGGTTTTAAGTTATACCCTGGGGACGTATAAGGTTCTCATAGAAAGTGTTGATGTAGAAACTTCAAAAAGGGCTCGTTTGATTGGAAATTGAAAGGGCTAGTGCCCTTTTTAATAGTCGAAAGTGAATGGAGAGCATCTAACCCCCCTCTCACGCCCACCATTTCCCCAAACAAATTCAATTAAAATTTTGAGATAGTCACTTTGTTCAACGTAGTTGAAAGTTCTGGTAATTAGGATTTTGAGGATGACAAACCCCACAAACCCCTCAGGGCAAGGGTTGTAAGATATGCCCTGGGGGCATATAAGGTTTTTATAGAAAGCGTTTTCGTAGAGATTTCAAAAAGCATTCGATTGGAAGTTGCAAGGGCTAGTGCACTTTTTTATAGTCGAAAGTGATTGGAGGGCAACTGACCCCTCTCTCACGCCCACCATTTCCCACAACACATCCAATCAAAATTTTGAGGTATCTATTTTGTTAAACGTAGTTTATATCAATAAATAAATGAAATCTAAAACAAACAGAAAATAAAATAAAGTCAAACTCAAAACGAGCAGAAATTAATCTGAGTATGGTTCTAAACCCTATGCTTTTTAAACGCCAGAATATAATTTGTACTTTATTAAAAAAAATCTTTTAAATGTTTTCACTTATGACTTTAAGAAAGCAAAAATTAATTAAGATTTTAAGGAATAAATATCAGCATATATATATTAAACTGACAATGCAAATGTTTTTCAGTAAATTCATTTGAATTTTTTTTAGTAAAGTACAAATTATATTCTGGCTTTTAAAAAGCATAGGGTTTAGAACCCTACTCAGATTAATTTATGCGCGTTTTGAGTTTGACTTTATTTTATTTTCTTGTTTTGGGTTTCATTTATTTATCGATGCTGATTTGAGGTAGCTTTATGATTGGTAGATTGTTTGATTCTATTTTTGTTCATTTTTGGTTTAATGGAGTTCTTTACTTTTTTTGAAAAACTTTTCTCGTGCAAAAAGTTTGTTTGATTAATAAAGAGTAAAGGATAGAGCGTTAAAAAAAAGCGCATAAAGCGCAAAATAGGAGCGCCTATGCCATTAATACCAAAACAGGCAGAATCATAGTTTAAAGTACTAGAAGTCCGAAGATTACAAGCAACAGCTCAAGTCTGCGTGTCAAAGCGCAAATTTGTTGATTCAAAAGCGCGCAAAAAGCGCAAAACTGATGGAAAGTTTGAAGAAACTCTGGAAAAAGTGGTAATGTAGTACAAAGTATGGGGAACCCAATAATCACCAGTATAAAGTCGAGCGATCGCTTTTGGCACATTTGCAATCGCTGAAAAGTGCGCTAAAAGCGCAAAACTCATCTGCTTGTTACAGAAAGTTCAGATTTGGTAGAAATACGCTTCGAAATACCGAAAGTCCAGTGGTATTGAATAGAAAGTGAATCTGTAAGCCAGAATCCGGTCCTGGCATGTATTAATGCCCATTTCAAGCGCGAAAATAGAAACATTTACAAAACATTAGTTTCTTAAAACAAGCAATAATTCGAAATGTAATCGAACATGCAATCCGAAGCGCGATTTAGAGCGTCCAGCAGATTCCACGACGCTTAATGACACGAAAAGAATGAAGAATCTCAAACACACATAGAGACCTACATGTTATTTTTTCTTTTTTGACTAAAAGCTATTTCCGTTTGCTAATTTAGCTAACTTGTCTTGATTGTCATTGTTACTGGAAAATGGAATACAAAATAAGCCAATAATTATCACATGACATGGTACTTCGCTGAGATCAGATCAGATGTTGAGCGACCGAGATTCTAAGTTTGGCTTAAACCTTAAAAGGGACATCAGAATACATAATACATTAAAATTCATTATACTTGGCAGGACCCGTGGCAAGAACATAACTTGATGCACTCAAGTGAGCTGCTTTTGCAGTTGCAGCGCCCAGAGCATTACTTTCTGCAACTGCATCTTAAAAGCTCTCGACAGGCGACAGAAGCTTGGGGCAGGGTTGACCATCGGGGAGCCAAAAGCCTATTGCTTGTCTTTTGCCATCCGTAATCGTTGGGGTTCTTTTCGGGATTATTGGCAAGATGAGAACTGGACCATGCCTGGGCTTGGTAAGCGTGCCGAATGTGCTGGTTTAGCGCATCCTGGATTGGCGGGAGTCTGTAAATGGATGATTCTTTTTTTGTGAACAGATACTTTCTCAACTTGTTTACCGACTTTCCCCCACTGGATCTGTCATATACAAGCACAATGAACTTTACAATCTGTGCAAAGTCATTTTCAGTGAGTTCTTGAAGAGGAGAAGACAGGCGGTTGAAGACGGGTGTTATGGCACTGTGCGCTACCCATGCTTTCCAAAACCCTCCTTTGCCTTGCCACAGGAATGCGGACACAGTGCCGCAGCCACTTAGAGCATGGAAAAAAAAGCAGTGACTGCCTTTTCTTCGCCAAGTGCAGTTGCTATGTCGTGAACAGGAATGTAGCGGAAACTCTTCCCTTGGCCGTATGCTGCGTACAGTTGATCAACCCCAATCAAAAAGTACTTTGCGATGAGCAGAACAACTACATATGAATCAACCGTTCTGAGAGTGATGAATTTCATGTTGCAGCACGCTTGAAGGAGGCAGTGTAGGACTATCCTGCTATCTCCCTCCTCGTGTGTGCTAGGATGAATGTCAGCCAAGTCAGATGGAATTGCTTCTTGCACTATCATCAGAAGTCCCAACAACCACTGGTATCAGTGGTATCAGCGACTGGTATCAGTGTCGCAATTCTTTTTTTGCCATGAACTCAAGTAGGTCTGATGTTTTTCTCGTGTAGAAGGTTTCAAACTGTCGGACTTATAAATGCCAGAGACGACGTCAACTCACTGTGTTTCACTTGTGAACTGCTTACAAAGGTATTGGCAGATTTCTTCTGTAACATATTCGCCAGACGTCTTGCTTTTTGGCTTTATAAGGTGGACTGGGAGAGCACCATCAAAAACTATGGAATCGGGGTGAGGTTTGTCGGTCACAACTTCAGAAGAATAAGCTGTGAGCAGAGTTATAACATCAGGCTTCGTGCCGAATCTCAGAATACCCTTATCAGGTATTGAAGGAGGGAAATCCAGGTTCTTGTGTTTGAAAAACTATTCCAAGTCAGTGCTTCTGGTGTTGCAGCCAATATAGAGTTTGACAAATAGGGCTGAATCGATTTCGACTTCTGTATCGATGGTAAAATGGGAGTTGAAAATAATGGCGTCTTGTTTTGGCATATCGGTGAATCAATAGGCTTTGTACGTTTTACAAAACGCTGTTCCACAAAAGTATCATACAGGGATTAGCCAACAATTTCCAAACTGCGGTAACTACTGATGGCAAGACAAAAGGGTACTCTCCCAGAGTCGATAGA
>JAQQPU010010599.1:0-26821 GCA_029168905.1 Artemia sp. Kazakhstan ARC1039 | reverse complement strand
ATTGGTCCTTTGGGAGCCCGGTGGACCTTTTGGGGACCGGGTGAGGGCCTTTGGGGGTCCGGGGGGCTCTTGAGCACCGATTGGGCCCTTTGGGGCCCGGTGGGTCCGTTGAGGGTCTGGGGGGACCCTTGAGGACCGGGGGAGGACCTTTGGGGTTCGGGGTGCCCTTTGGGGGTCCGGGGGTCCCTTTGGGAGCCCGGTGGACCTTTGGGAGCCCTGGGAGCCCGGTGAGGGCCTTTGGGGGTCTGGGAGACCTTTGTGGACTGGGAGAGTGCCTTTGGGGACTGGTGGAGGGCCTTTGGTGGTCTGGTGGACCTTGGGAGCCCGGGGGGACCTTTGAGGACCGGAGAGGGCCTTTGGGGGTCTGGGAGACCTTTGTGGACTGGGAGAGTGCTTTTGGGGACTGGTGGAGGGCCTTTGGGGGTCTGGTGGACCTTGGGAGCCCGGGGGGACCTTTGAGGACCGGAGAGGGCCTTTGGGGGCTCGGGAAGGGCCTTTGGGGGTCTGGGGGCCCTTGAGTGCCGATTGGTCCTTTGGGAGCACTGGGAGCCCGGTGAGGGCTTTTGGGGGTCCGGGGGACCTTTGAGGACCGGGGGAGGGCCTTTGGGGTCTGGGAGGGGCCCTTTGGGGTCCGGTGGGCCAGTTGGGAGCCTGGAGGGCATTTGGGGACAGGATGATGGCCTTTGGGGGTCCGGGGAGTCCTTTGGAAGCCCAGAGAACCTTTGAGGACCGGGGGCTTCCTTCGGGGTTGGGGTAGGGGGATCGGAACCCTTTGGGGTTGGGGTAGAGCAATCGGGGCCCTTTGGGTTGGGGTAGAGCAATCGGGGCCCTTTGGGTTGGGGTAGAGGACCTCACAACACTGTTAAAATACAACTTGTGTATTATAACGACCACACTCAAAACCTCTTCCAAAATCTCTTCAAAAATCACCTTTTAAAATGTCTCTAGCTGTTTCGCCGAAATAGTTCCATAAAATAGCTAAAACGGTTTCGCCAAAATTATCCCTAAACGGAATTTCGGCATGTTCCTTTTGTTTGGCATCTCTGCGCCAATGCATTTCAAATTATTTGGAAACCTTTTCGCGCGCTAAGATCAAAACGTCTGCTCGGAAACGATTCTCTTGTTAGAAACAACAAATTAATTTCCCTTTCGTGAATCAATTCTCTTTAGAACAACAAATTAATTCCCCTTTCGTGTCAATCAATCAATCATGACATCATCTGTCATGTGTGATCAAAACTTTGTCTCGGAGACAATTCTCTTTGGAAATGCAAGGACATTAATTAACTTGACGTCATCTGTCAGACATTAATTAACTGTTTCCGGGAACCTCATAACATCTGGCTCGGAAACAATAACAAATACTATTTCTGGATCATAACATCTGGCTCGAACAGGAAGGAAATGTCATTAACTTTGCTTCGAACGACAACAACATTTGGCTCGAATAACAATAACAAATACTATTTCCGGATCATAACATCTGCCTCGAACACGAAGGAAGTGTCATTAACTTTGCTTCGAACGACAACAACATTGACCCCATTAACCACGTGCTCTCTCTAATGACTCTGTTCAAAACAACAACAACATTGACCTTGACATTTGGCTCGGAAACAATAACAACATTGACATTCGCTGAGGGCGTGCCAAAAACACACCTGGAGAAAGAGGTCATTGACCGATTACGCAATCATTCTCACTAATGACTCTATGCCCATATATGGTGTGGTGACACGAGCTCATGAGGCATCTCTACTCATATTATTTTTTATTTTGGAGGGATGTCTTAAGAATTATTATTTTAAGTTTCTGAAACTGATTATTTAAAAGAGATGAAGGCTTAATCAAGCTATGCAATATCTGTTTAAATCTTAATTTCAGCTTCGATTATTGTATAAGTGGACTTTAGGTGTTACATATAAGGCGAAAGGAATTTTATTTACTAGCCATATTGAAAGTAGACACGAAAAAAGGCAAGGCATCTCAGGGAATGCTAACTCTATTAAGAGATACAAATTATTTTTATTTTGGAGGGATTTCTTGAGAATAACTATTTTAAATTTCTGAAACTGATTATTTAAAAGAGATTAAGGCTTAATCAAGCTATGTAATATCTGTTTTTGTTATGATTTCACATTCGAACATTGTGTAAGTGGACTCTAGCTGTTACATATAAGGCGAAAGAAAATTTATTTAGTAGCCATATTGAAAGTAGAAACGAAAAAAGGTAAGGCATCTCAGGGAATGCTAACTCTAATAAGAGATACATATTATTTTATATTTTGGAGGGATGTCTTGAGAATAATTATTTTAAATTTCTGAAACTGATTATTTAAAAGCCATGAACGCTTAAAATATTAATTGCTTATCAACTATGAGATATAAATATCAGGGAATGCTAACTCCATTAAAAGATATATATTATTTTTTATTTTGGAGGGTTGTCTTGAGAATATTTATTTTAAATTTCTGAAACTGATTATTTAAAAGAGATGAAGGCTTAAAATATTAATTGCTTATCAACTATAAGATATAAATATCAGAGAATGCTAACTTCATTAAAAGATACATATTATTTTTGATTTTGGAGGGATGTATTAAGAATAATTATATTAAATTTCTGAAACGGATTATTTAAAAGAGATGAAGGATTATCTTAAAATGAAATGAAATATGCTTGCGGCTGTACTAATTTTTAATTATTAAAATTAGTAAGTAGAGAAGTTCTTCATCAAACTTTTATGCCTTAGCTCAAGGTAAAAAGGACTTATGGCTAGAATATTAAGTCCTATGATCATTCCTTTTCTTACAGCTCCAATGTCTTAATAAACATTCTAAGTGTTTGATATGCTAGCCAACTCTAAAAATAATGAACACGTAACAATGTAATATATGATATATTTTTAATTAAATAATGACATGTAGAATATTAATACAAAAAAAAATCTTATTATACATTATTAATATCATTGAACAACTTTGGACAGTTTGGATCTGTTCCATAAAATAGTTCCATAAAATCATCCGATCCAGGTAAAAAGGGGTGTGGTTATTTCTTTAGTTGATAGGGTATTAAAATTAGCATCACCAGAATACATAAGCAATTAACTAATTTTTATTTAGGATATTCTAGTAGGTAATGGCTATCCGGAAAATATGATTTTTCAAATAATTGAAAAAGGGAAAAAAAGTTGACGGAACCAAAAATATTAGAAGAAGATGGGTCAAATCAAGAAACAAATTACATAACTTCGCCTTTTATCCCAAAATTGTCACAAAAATTAAAAAGAGAATTAAAAAACATAATATAAATACAGCAATTAAATCAGGACAAACTATAAACTCGTTGTTAAATAAAGGGAAAGACAAGGTACCGAGAAATTTGCAAAAGGGAGTATACAAAATTCCATGCTCTTTTGGTAAATTTTATGTGGGAAGAACACAACAGATTTTAGAAAACAGGCTACAGCAACACAAGAATGCCTGAGATTGCGCTCTAAAACAAAACAAAACGCCAGAAACGTTTGAGTCAGCTGTTGCAGAACATCTTTATAATTTTCCTCATCTCAGTATTTTATTTGATCAAACAAAAATAGTAGATACGTCTGTAGGACTTTTACAAAGCTTCAGGTAAATTATAGAAATGAAAAATATAATATATGGGGGTATTAGTATCAATAGAGATGAAGGGGATTTTAGGATCAATTCGATTTATATTAGTTTAATTAAAAAGCAGGTAAAATTTTCAACCAGTACTAATTTTAATAATAGTTCGGATACGAAAGATGACCTTGCGGACAAAGGTCAGACTTGGTTAAATGCTGGGAAAGGTAAACGAACTGCAGCTAAGCTTGCAAGCAAACGAATCTGTTCAATTTATAATTCAAACATTGGGTGATGAACTTGTGAGATCTATTTAGGGGTTATGGGCCGGGGGTTAGCTGACCTTTATTGTTTTAGTTTAAGTATAAATATATTTTCATTTTTTGATAGATTTTCATTTAAATAGTGTGAGAAGGTGGCTCCAATCAATATAAACATTTGATTCTGTTTATACGCCAGCGAATGGAATTGTTTATTTAATATGTGAGTTTTCTTTTCCAATTTATTAAAATTTTTAATTTTGTTTGTTTAGTATGTTTTTTATGTTGATGTAAGAATTTTTTTTCCGTTGAGAAAGGCTCCCGGATGTGGGGCCGAAATATTTGGAGTATTTTTGTTTAATTGAGTGTTTGTATTCACTGTTTTATAGAAATTAAAACCCGTTTCTCTTGTTTAATTTTTTGTAAATGGAAAAGCAGTGTGGTCTAAGAAATTATTTACGTCTAGCCTACGGGGGCAAAAGACCAATTCAATTTTATTATTTTTGAATTTAGCAAAAAAACATGCCAATGTAATTACACAACAAAAGTTTTTAGAAAAGTGCAAAGTAAATAAATAATTCCAAAATCGTTCTGTTTTAATTATCATTTAAATACATATAATGAAGAAAAGTACACGAGAAAGGTAAATTTATTAAACTTAAACCATGTGCTGAAAGATAAACATTTCCAGAGATCACAAGTTATAAAAGAAATAGATTTTTTTAAAACATAGCCTTGGTGATTTTCTTAATACAAATGATTTCCAACAAATTATATCAATCTTAAGAAATTCTTTTGAACATGTTCTAAGAATATCTAGGGTAAGACTAAACCAAAAATTTTTGCAGTTAAAAAGGAAACAAGAAAAACAAAATAAAAACTATCAATGTATAAGCCTAATTATTTCCCAGGCCCTGGGGTCATTAATTTAAGCAAAAAGGAGTTAACCAAACAACAAAAGGAAATCCTTGAAAGAGGTATAAAATTTGGACTAAATCCTAAAAATATACCGATAGAGGAAATTATTTCAAAGATTCAAACAGGGATTCATAAGTTTCCAAAAGATACAAAACATGTAGATGAGTTAATACTAGAGGTAGTGAATATTTTAACAAACACTGGTAGTTGTCAAGAAAACGTTAAGAACAGAGATATTAAAGTTTTAAAAGATTTAAAAAAAGATTATTTTCTAATAAAAACAAAAGCGGATAAGAGCAATACAGTAGTAATCCTAGAAAAAGATGATTATGATAGTAAAATAGAAACAATTCTAATTGATACTTCAACATATAAAAAACTTAACTCAGACCCAACTGAATTGAATGTTAAAAGATTAAGAAAAGATTTAGAAGACCTTAAAACAAATGAAAGTATCACACCCCTGATTTATTACAAGTTCTTTCCTAGGGGATCAGTTAGCCCAAGAATATATGATTTGCCAAAAATACATAAAACAGGTATCCCTTTAAGACCTATTGTTTCAACAACCAATTCACCAACGGTAGAAATCGAGAAATGGGCAGCAACAACACTTAAAACTTTATTATGTCTCCAAGATTCGTATATAAAAACTCGGAATTTTTAAAAAGATAAACTTATAAGTATAGAAATATCAGAAGAATCTATATTGCTCAGTTTTGATATAAAATCCATGTATACGTATATTCCTTTTGATAAATCGTTTAGTATTTTATCCAAAAAACTTGAGGACCGTAAAAATGAGATAGAAAAATTATCTTCGGGAATTGAACTGGAAACTATATTAAATTTAGTCAGAAGAACTAGCAGGTATACTAATTACTTCACGTTTAGAGATAATTTTTACCATCAAATTAGGGGATTGGCAATGGGAGGGTCTTTAATTCCGTTGTTAGCAAATATTTATGTAGAGTATGTAGAAAATTTAGCTATAGAAACATATTTTTTTAAACATAAATTTTGTGGCAGATATATGGATGATATTTTAGTTATTTGGAATTACGGGGAATCACAAATTGAAGGTTTTTGGAACATTTAAATAATCTGGGAGGAGAATTATTTTTTTACAATTGAAAACGAAACAGAGAATAAGTTACCGTTTCTAGATATTTTGATCCATAGAAATAATAACGAACTAGCGTTTTCAATTTACCGTAAACCGATTAATAACAACCGTTACTTGTCTTTCGCATTAGATCATCCGATCCAGGTAAAAAGGGGTGTGGTTATTTCTTTAGTTGATAGGGCATTAAAATTAGCATCACCAGAATACATAAGCAATGAACTAATTTTTATTAAGGATATTCTAGTAGGTAATGGCTATCCGGAAAATATGATTTCTCAAATAATTGAAAAAAGGAAAAAAAAGTTGACGGAACCAAAAATATTAGAAGAAGATGGGTCAAATCAAGAAACAAATTACACAACTTTGCCTTTTATCCCAATATTGTCACAAAAATTAAGAGGAGAATTAAAAAACATAATATAAATACAGCATTTAAATCAGGACAAACTATAAGCTCGTTGTTAAATAAAGGGAAAGACAAGGTACCAAGAAATTTGCAAAAGGGAGTATACAAAATTCCATGCTCTTGTGGTAAATTGGGAAGAACATAACAGATTTTAGAAAATAGGCTACAGCAACACAAAAATGCCATAGATTGCGCTCTAAAACAAAACAAAACACCAGAAACGTTTGAGTCAGCTGTTGCAGAACATCTTTATAATTTTCATCATCTCAGTATTTTATTTGATCAAACAAAAATAGTAGATACGTCTGTAGGACTTTTACAAAGCTTCAGGGAAATTATAGAAATAAAAAAGATAATATATGGGGGCATTAGTATCAATAGAGATGAAGGGGATTTTAGGATCAATTCGATTTATAATAGTTTAATTAAAAAGCAGGTAAAATTTTCTACCACTACTAATTTTAATAATAGTTCGGATACGAAAGATGACCTTGAGGACAAAGGTCAGACTGGGTTAAATGCTGGGAAGGTAAACGAACTGCAGCTAAGCTTGCAAGAAAACGAATCTGTTCAATTTATAGTTCAAACATTGGGTGATGAACTTGTGAGATCTATTTAGGAGTTATGGGCCGGGGGTTAGCTGGCCTTTATTGTTTTAGTTTAAGTATAAATATATTTTCATTTTTTGATAGATTTCCATTTATATATTGTGAGAAGGCGTGCTCCAATCAATATAAACATTTGATTTTGTTTATACGCCAGTGAATGGAATTGTTTATTTAATATGTGAGTTTTCTTTTCCTATTTATTCATATTTTTAATTTTGTTTGTTTAGTATGGTTTTTATGTTGATGTAAGAAATTTTTTTTTGTTTTTTTCCGTTGAGAAAGGCTCCCGGATGTGGGGCCGAAATATTCGGAGTATTTTTGTTTAATTAAGTTTTTGTATTCACTGCTTTATAGAAATTAAAACCCGTTTCTCTTTTTTAATTTTTTGTAAATGGATAATGAGTGTGGTCTAAGAAGTTATGTAAGTAAGTAACAATCTCTTTCTTGAATTCACCTCTTGGATACAAAATACGGAAATTTCATTCAAGAAATTATGAAAAATTGTAAGTAAATAACAAACTCTTTATGGATTTCACCTCTTGGATACACAATACAGAATGTTCATTCATGAAATTATGAAAAAATTGAAAGTACCAAACTCAGTTCACCTCTTGGATACACAATACAGAAATTTTATTCATAAAATTATACAAAATTGAAAGTGAGTACCAAACTCTTTCTTGTATTAACCTTTGAGATACACAATACAGTTATTTCATTCAAGAAATTATGAAACAATTGTAAGTAAATAACAAACTTTTTAGAGAATTCACCTCTTGGGTACACAATACGGAAATTTCATTCATGAAATTATAAAAAATTGTAAGTAAGTAACAATCTCTTTCTTGAATTCACCTCTTGGATACACAATACGGAAATTTCATTCAATAAATTATGAAAATTGTAAGTAAGTAACAAACTCTTTCTAGATGTCACCTCTTGGATACACAATACGGAAATTTGATTCAAGAAATTATGAAAAAATTGTAAATAGGTGACAAACTCTTTCTTGAATTCACTTCCTGGATACACAATACAGAAATTTCATTAAAGAAATTATAAAAAAAAATTGTAAGTAAGCAACAAACTCTTTATTCAATTAACTTCTTGGATACACAATACAGATATTTCATTCATGAAATTATGAAAAAATTGTCAGTAAGTACCAAACTTAGAATGGCCCATAATTCTAAGTGAACCTAAATTAACCGAAGTTTTTGCATGTCTCTCTCACTATGACTGTGTGTCGGAGCGGGTTTGCTGCCATCTATAACCATTCTAACCTAAACTCAACACACATTTTTTCATAATTTCTTGAATGAAATGTCTGTATTGGTTATCCAAGAGGCGAATTGAAGATAGAGTTTGTTACTTGCTTACTTACAATTTTGTTTATAGCTTCTTGAAAAAAATTTCTGTATTGTATATTCAATAGGTGAATTCAAAAAGAGTTTGTTACTTACTTACAATTTTTCATAATTTCATGAATGAAATTTCTTTATCGTTTATCCAAGAGGGGAATTCAATAAAAATAGTTTGTTACTTACTTGCAATTTTTCATAATTTCTTGAATGAAATGTCTGTCTTGTGTCTCCAAGAGGTGAATTCAAGAAAGAGTTTGGCACTTACTTACAATTTTTTCATAATTTCATGAATGAAATTTCTGTATTGTGTATCCAAGAGGTGAATTCAAGAAAAATTTTGTTACTTACTTACAATTTTTACATAATTTCTTGAAGGAAATTTTTGTATTGTGTATCCAGGAGGTGATTTCAAGAAAGAGTTTGTTACCAACTTACAATTTTTTCATAATTTCTTGAATGAAATTTCTGTATTGTGTATCCAAGAGGTGCAATCAAGAAAGAGTTTGTTACCTACTTACAATTTTTTAATAATTTCTAGAACAAAATTTCCGTATTTTGTATCCAAGAGGTGAATTCAAGAAAGAGATAGTAACTTACTTACAATTTTTGCATAATTTCATGAATGAAATTTCTGTATTGTGTACCCTAGAGGTGAATGAAAGAAAGAGTTTGTTACTTCTTATAATTTTTTCATAATTTCTTGAATGAAATTTCTGTATTGTGTATCCAAGAGGTGAATTCAGGAAAGAGTTTGTTACTTACTTACAACTTTTTCATAATTTCTTGAATGAAATTCCTGTATTGTGTATCCAGGAGGTGAATTCAAGAAAGAATATGGTACTTACTTACAATTTTTTCATAATTTCTTGACTGAAATTTCTGTATTTCGTATCCAGAAGGTGAATTCAAGAAAGGGTTTTTTACCTACTTACAATTTTTTCATAATTTCTTGAATAAAGTTTAGGTATTGTGTATCCGAAAGGTGAAATCTAGAAAGAGTTTGTTACTTACTTACAATTTATCATAATTTCTTGAATGAAATTTCCGTATTGTGTATCCAAGAGGTGAATTCAAGAAAGAGGTTGTTACTTACTTACAATTTTTTCATACTTTCATGAATGAATTTTCTGTATTGTGTACCCTAGAGATGAATTCAAGAAAGACTTTGTTACTTACTTACAATTTTTCATAATTTCTTGAATGAAATGCCTGTATTGTGTATCCAAGAGGTGAATACAAGAAAGAGTTTGGTACTTACTTACAATTTTCTCATAATTTCATGAATGAAAATTCTCTATTGTCCATCCAAGAGGTGAATTCAAGAAAGAGAATGTTACTTACTTACAATTTTTTTCTAATTTAGTGAATGAAATTTCTGTATTGTGTATCCAAGAGGTGAACTACAATTTTTTCATAATTTCTCGAATAAAATATCTGTATTGTGTATCCAAGAGGTGAATACAAGAAAGAGTTTTGTACTTAATTACAATTTTTTCAAAATTTCATGAATGAAATTTCTGTATTGTGTATCCAATTGGTGAATTCAAGAAAGAGTTTGTTACTTACTTACAATTTTTTCATAATTTATTGAATGAAATTTCTGTATTGTGTATTCAGGATGTGAACTCAGGAAAGAGTTTGTTACCTACTTATAATTTTTTCATAATTTCTTGAATGAAATTTCCGTATTCTGTATCCAAGAGGTGAAAGCTAGAAAGAGTATATTACTTACTTACAATTTTTCATAATTTCTTGAATGAAGTTTCCGTATTGTGTACCCAAGAGTTAAATTCAAGAAAGAGTTTGTTACTTACTTACATTTGTTTCATAATTTCTTGAATGAAATGTCTGTATTGTGTATCCAAGAGGAGAATACAAGAAAGAGTTTGGTACTTAATTACCATTTTTTCTTAATTTCATGAACGAAATTTCTGTATTGTGTATCCAAGAGGTGAATTGAGTTTGGTACTTAAAATTTTTTCATAGTTTCATGAATGAAATTACTTTATTGTGTATCCAAGAGGTGAAATCAATAAAGAGTTTGATACTTACTTACAACTTTTCATAATTTCTTGAATGAAATTTCCGTATTGTGTATCCAAGGGGTGAATTCAAGAAAGAGATTATTACTTACTTAAAATGTTTCATAATTTCTTGAGTGAAATTTCTGCATTGTTTATCCAAGAGGTGAATTCAAGAAGTAGTTTGTTACCTACTTACAATTTGTTCATATTTTTTTGAATGAAATGTCTGTATTGTGTATCCAGGAGGTGAATACAAAGAAAGAGATTGGTACTTACTTACAATTTTTTCATAATTTCTTGAATGAAATTTCTGCATTGTGTATTCAAGAGGTGAATTCAAGAACGAGTTTGTTAATTACTTACAATTTTTTCATAATTTCTTTAATGAAATGTCTTTATTGTGTATCCAGAAGGTGAATACAAGAAAGAGTTTGGTACTTAATTACAATTTTTTCATAATTTCTTGAATGAAAGTTCTGTATTGCGTATCCAGGAGGTGAATTCAAGAAAGAGTTTGTTACCTACTTACAATTTTTTCATAATTTTTTGAATGAAATTTAGGTATTGTGTATCCAAAAGGTGAAATCTAGAAAGATTTTGATGTTTACTTTCAATTTTTCACAATTTCTTGAATGAAATTTCCGTATTGTGTATCCAAGAGGTGAATTCAAGAAAGAGATTGTTGCTTAATTACAGCTTTTCATAATTTCTTGAATGAAATGTCTGTATTGTGTATCCAAGAGGTGAATACAAGAAAGAGTTTGGTACTTAATTACAATATTTCATAATTTCATGAATCAAATTTCTGTGTTGTCTATCCAAGAGGTGAATTCAAGAAAGAGATTGTTACTTACTTACAATTTTTTCATAATTTTATGAATGAAATTTCTGTATTGTGTACCCAAAAGGTGAAAATAAGAAATAGTTTGGTACTTAATTACAATTTTTCAAAATTTCAAGAATGAAATTTCTGTATTGTGTATCCAATTGGTGAATTCAAAAAAGAGTTTGTTACTTACTTACAATTTTTTCACAATTTGTGAATGAAATTTCTTTATTGTGTATCCAGGAGGTGAATTCTAGAAAGAGTTTGTTACCTACTTACAATTTTTGCATAATTTCTTGAATAAAATTTCCGTATTGTGTATCCAAGAGGTGAAATCGAGAAAGAATAAGTTACTTACTTACAATTATTCATAGTTTCTTGAATGAAGTTTCCAAATTGTGTATCCAAGAGGTGAAATCAAGAAAGAGATTGTTACTTACTTACATTTGTTTCATAATTTCTTGAATGAAATGTCTGTATTGTGTATTCAAGAGGTGAATACAAAAAAGAGTTTGGTACTTACTTACAATTTGTCATAATTTCATGAATGAAATTTCTTTATTGTGTATCCAAGAGGTGAATTCAAGAAAGAGTTTGTTACCTACTTATGATTTTTCATAATTTCATGAATGAAATTTCAGTATTATGTATCCAAGAGGTCAATTGAGTTTGGTACTTACAATTTTTTCATAGTTTCATGAATGAAATTTCTGTATTGTGTATCCAAGAGGTGAAATCAATAAAGAGTTTGTTACTTACTTACAATTTTTCGTAATTTCTTGAATGAAATTTCTGTATTGTGTATCCAAGAGGTTAACTCAAGAAAGAGATTGTTACTTACTTACAGTTTTTTCGTAATTTCTTGAATGAAATTTCTGCATTGTGTATCCAAGAGGTTAAATCAAGAAAGAGTTTGTTACTTACTTACAATTTTTTCATAATTTCATGAATGAATAGAACTATTCTAGAGAATAAAGACGGGTTAAGCTTGAAGATATTTTTTGCTCAAATATATTAAAATAGTTTTTTTGAAAAACACATATTTATATAATAATACTTAAAGTTCACTGTTAAACATCCACAAACGAGGATACCATGATATAGAATAGTTTTTACCGTGTCTTATGCACTTATCACGATCAGGTATGTCTCTAGGTAACGGCTGAGCGAAGAACCTAACCTCGTCTTCAGGACGGTGATAAGTCCCTTCAAATTTAGGACACTTAAATTCTTCCAGATTGAAAAGTGGAATCCTAAGGTCACAGTTTTGAATTAAAACTTTATCTGTAGGTACGTTACCCTTTACGTATAGTGCTTCAACCCTGAAAAAGCTGAAAATTTCACTTAATTTTTCCTAAGCATTTCTCAGTTCTCGACCACTTTTATTATTTGGTGTAATCACGCTATCTTAGAATCACAGTCTGTTTTTACGACATAATTTACTACTCCACAAGCTTTTATCATACTCAAGCATATTATAGTTCACTATCCAATGATAACAGTCAATTTCTTCGAGTTCCATAGACAATAATACAAATGCACATTCAAATATAATACCACAAGATAATTTTTTCAAACCGATAAATTCTGTATCATATAGTCCTATCATCCTAGAAGCTATTAATGTAGTATTTAAGTAGAGAAGTTCTTCATCAAACTTTTATACCTTAGCTCAAGGTTAAAAGGACTTAGGGCTAGAATATTTAGTCCTATAATCATTCCTTTTCTTACAGCTCCGATGTTTTAATAGACATTCTAAGCGTTTGATGTGCTAGTATACTCTAAAATTAATGAACACATAACAGTGTAATGCATTATATATTCTTAATGAAATAATGACATGTAGAAATTAATACAAAAAGATATATTATTATACATTATTATAGAGCTCAACCACCTTAGAGATATTTATTTGGGAATGGTTATCAAATTAGTTTAATAAATTCTGTAATTGCAAAACTCATTAAAAGATTATCGGATAGTTACACAGAAAACACAAATCAAATGGAAAATTCAGTTTATCTTGGTCTCCCATACGTTCCATAGACAATGGGGTTTCAGACAATGGGGCTTGCCATAGAAAGGGGTTTCAGACCACATTTCAAAAAATCTAAGAAAAAATAACATTTACACTTATTACCACTTATTACATTTTTCTGGTTTTTTACCAGAAAAACTATCCGGTCCCAAATTTATCAAGGTAAAGACCCTATCCTGATAGGTGAAAACTCCTGTGTGTACAGAATTCCCTGTTCGTGTGGTTTTTGGTATATCGGAGGAACTGATCAGCGACTCACGGATAGATTAACTCAGCACTCTAGTTCCATCAATAATACACTTAAAAAACGGGAAAAAAAAGAAAATTTTGACTCTGCCCTTGCAGAGCATATTTTTGAAAAACCAGACCATAATATTTTGTTTAATCAAGCTAGCCTAATTTCGCATGACAAATGTATTGTCCAGCACTACAGAGAAGCTGTTGAAATTTATAAATACCAACATTTAGGTCTAGCTTTAAACAGATATTCCGGTGATTTAATGAGACACGTCAACAACCACTTAGGTCTCAAAGGGTGTCTGCAAGAAATGCAATATTTAAAATCTAAAATCAGATGACATAGTTCTCCATCATATTTAATTGCTGGTTTGTTTTGTGTTTGAGTGAATGAATTGTTTATCCTTCCTTTTATTTCTCAGTTGCTCGCTAGTATCCGTCGATGGCAGTTTATAATTTTTTGAATTTTGTGCAAATCAAGGATATTGGCGAATAACTCGCTTTTATGGTTGTTAGGTATTTGGTTTTAATTCTTATAATTTTTGGCTTTTATTGAGTTTTTTTCAACCTTTAAGTTTTTTTTTCTTTGGTTTTTTGTTTATTTCAACTTGACTTTCTACGTTTTTTTTGTTGTTTTTTTTCTTCGGCACTTTCCTTGGATACACTATTTTATTTTGCGCTGAGAATGAGAGGCGTTTTTCCTCTCAAAATATTTGCTTTGTTGTGTTTTTTCAGTATTTCATTTGGCCTTTAAAAACCCCATTTTTGCCATTTTTTCTTTCTTTATGTTACATTATTAATATTATTGAATAACTTTGGACATTTCGAATCTTTTCCATAAAATAGTTCACCTTGTTCTCTCTTGATACTGTAGTTATTGTCTTCTCTTAGTTCGCAATCAGTAGAATAATAATTTTTCCATTTTGAGTCGTACACAATTTTTACTGGTGTGTCACCGACATGTTCAATTTGCGTTTCATCTTTGCTATTATTAGATTCGTTGACTATATTGTCAATGATGCTAGTAACGTTTGCTGGCAATTTGTTTTTCATTGATTCATCTTTATATCTCTTCAGTGATATTTTTTTCTAATTCCCTTTTTATTTTTCCGGCAATTTCACTGTCTATTATTACATTATCTTTACACAAGTAAAAGTTCCAGCACGTAGACCAGATATGGTTTATGATAGTAGTAGAAGAGTAGGCCTTTCTTTTTCCCTTTGCTTTCACTTGAATGCTAATACCCAAAAGCTGAGGATAGGGTTTAACACTGGGTAACATGTTACCACAAGCACTAGTAAGAAGATATCCCTCTGTATCAACTATTATTTTATGTTGGCATTCTCTTTGAGCGCAATCATCTCCGATGATCTCAATCTCGCATATTCACAATCACAAGAGTTGAATTTTTTTCGGTACTCCAAAGAAATCTAATTTCTTACTGTCATGACAATGCACGCATACGTTTCTGATAGTGCTACCACCTCTACTTGTTTCATAGTTCAAATACTTCTCCATGTCAGCATTCAATGCTACGATAACACTATCATGTGAACACACTTTCTTAAAATTCTTCATCTTAACATTTTTAAAGATATGACTTAAGTGTTTATCCTTCCAGTGCGTAATAATTACTGATTTAATACATGCAATAAAATAGGTAGTGTCGTTAACCTGTAAATACTTAATTAGCTTCTATATTGAAGAGATTAAATCCCCAGGGTACCGTGTCTACTCTATTTTCCAAAACTTTTCTTTTAGTGTCATTAGGGTCTAGAGCTTTTTCATTTTTTTTCTAAGAACATTCTATGTTTGTTTGCTCTTAAAGTATACTGAGTTTGTGATAAGCTTTCTAATTTTCTGAATAATACATCTTTGTAATTCTGTAGTGTTAATTTATCTTTAAAGATATTCGTTTTTGATATCTTTCAATTTTTCCTTTGCTTTGGTTTCATCGTCACCCTCTTTCAAATAAGCGTATAGTTTCGATCTTAAACCAACAAACTCTGATATTATTGTTCCAGATAATTCATCCTTCATCATGCCTATCACTTTTTATTGACTGCATGGAAGTTATAAGGGTCATATTTCTCATAGTTCAAGATATCGAATTTTTTTTAGGTCAACTTTAATATCTTCATAAAAATCCTCAGTTCAAATATCATAAATGAAACTATCCGTATCCACGTTGCTAAACCAATGTTCTCATAATATTTTGGTTTCATATATTCATAGTGAAATTCATACATCAGCAACTTAAATAACTCTAAGGCAGCAAATCAAATATAAATAGGTTTATTTAGATCTATTTTGTCTTAGCCATTCTAGGTACTGAGAAATTCTTTCTAAAGATTATTTCCAATCTAAAGTTATGTTTTTTAATTATTTTTCGTCTTTCTTCATCACTAGTGATTATTTCAATACTAGCTTTTTTTCTAAAATTTTCCTTGGTTTTTCCAAAACAAGCATTATTCATGAGTTTAGATAAATCTTTCTCAAAATCATCTAAAGTTATGTTTTTTAATTATTTTTCGTCTCTCTTCATCACTAGTGATTATTTCAATACTAGCTTTTTTTCTAACATTTTCCTTGGTTTTTCCAAAACAAGCATTATTCATAAGTTTAAATAAATCTTTCTCAAAATCATTCGTTCTCTTTTGTCGTAATTTAGTATTATGATTCATATATTCTATTAAATAGGATGACTCAGTAAATGCTAGTATTCTATGTGTTTTTTTAGTATTAAAAGTTCTACTTAATTCATATTGAAAATGTTCAGGAGCTAGTGGTAAATCTCAGGATCGACATTAGCAATTAAATTTGGTTTATTCGGGGTTAAAATAGCTTGACTTGAGTGACTTGTTAGTACGTTGGTTGATGCAATTGATTGATGCAAAAAGATTGATCCAATCTTTGTATTTGTCTTCTTAAACTAATGTCATTTTGATATAATTTATCAGTAATCATATTAGTATTTTTATCTTCTGCTTCAGCAATTGGAACACCCAACTTTTCAGCATGTCCACGTTCTTAAGAATGTCTCAAGAATAGTAAATAGAAAGCAATAAAATTCCTCAAGCTTGACTATTTTTAAGATTTGGAATTTGGTTTCATAAAATCAGTTCCTAATAAATGGCAGATATTGCAGAAGTGATTAAAAGTTGTTTACAACAAAAATCCATATTCGTTAAGATAAAAAATAAACTATCGCGTTGCATAATTTATGAATTACACGCAGCAGCGAAATTGAGTTAGAGCATAATGCAAAGCGTCGAGATGATAAGAAACCCTACAGATTTAATATTTTTCCAGATTTAAAAACAGGGCTAGAAAATGAAATCAAAGAAAAGAATAAAATTATTTCAGATTTAAAACTTCAATTTATTAGTGTACCAAATTAAGATATTACTGAACTCAAAACAAAATTTAAAATCAAAACAGATTTCATATGCTTGGAATTATAATGAAGTGAAGAATAAGGTAAAAAGTTTTTTTTTGTAACCAAATAGAAATAAATAAAATAGATGTTGATAAAAATCGACAATTCATTCAAGATGTAACAGGTAGAGAGAGATAAAAATAATGGAATTTGGATATTTTTAATTTATTTATAAATAAAAAAAAATATGGGAAGTTCCAGATGTCCCAGAGTACGTGTTTAAAGAAGAAAAACACGATAATAATTAAAGTATTCAATGGATTAGAGAAAATTCCTTTACAGTTAATATTTCAATGAATGCAAATAGAGCTGATTATGGATCACTTTTCGACTCTGCTGCTAGAGATTTAAAAAGTAGAATGAATGATACAGATAGTTACATAGTTAAATTTACAACACTTGTAATATTTTATTCTCAGAAGGGTAATGAAGAACTCAAACCTATCAATTATCATAGCTATTCCTTGATTTTTAATAGAAATAGTGATATCAGTCAAAGTCATCTAAATAGTAATTACAGGAATATACATACCTTATTCATAGAGAATACACCCAGATTAGGATTACAATTTGAAAGAGTTAATGGAATAGAATATAGAATGACGAGATTACCAAATTATGTGGGAGGTACTCATTAAGAACTACCTGAATTTGTAAGAAATGAAAAGCTTTTATTAATACAAAAAATCATGATAGTAAATGCTTTCTTTTGTCAATACTCGCTTATCTTTACCCAGCGAATGATAGGCATGTTGATAGACTATCAAAATATAAACCCTATGAAAATGAATTCAACCCTAAAGTGATTACTAATTTTCCTATGGATATTCAAGATATTTATAAACTTGAAAAAAAATATAATTCATATTCCTGAGAATAAGATCAATGGAAAAGCTGCCACACATCTGATTGATTTAGTCTATTCTGATAATGATTTTTTTTTAATTAAAGATTTAAGTAGATTACTTGTATCCCAAATATCAAAAACTAAATGGAAAATTCATCCATGTATATTCTGTGGAAAACGCTTTAATAAACAAGTAAAATTTGAAAAGCATGATAAAAAAGAGAACTGTGAAGATCCCGACATCATTATGCCAATACCAGGATCTAAAATTGAATATAAAAATATAGCTAAGCAAATGAAAGTGCCCTATTGTATAATAGCCTATTTTGAATCGTAAAATGAAGAATTTATTCAAAAGAAATGTAAAAAGATAATTAAAATAGCAGAGCAAAAGCCATTTGCTTATGAATTCCAAGTATACTGTTCTTTTGATACAACACAAAATAAACAGTACGAATACTTCTGTGAAGATGCTAGCGGACGTTTTGCAACTACCATTACAG
Organism: Artemia sp. Kazakhstan ARC1039; assembly: GCA_029168905.1. Classification (NCBI taxonomy): domain Eukaryota; kingdom Metazoa; phylum Arthropoda; class Branchiopoda; order Anostraca; family Artemiidae; genus Artemia; species Artemia sp. Kazakhstan ARC1039. The sequence goes on along the minus strand of JAQQPU010010599.1, from coordinate 8,618 downwards.
AAGTGTGTACAGAAATAGCCAATGAGCATGAATGTAGACAGAGAGATCATGGTTTTACACAAGAACAAGCAAAAAAATGGAGTAATACAACTAATAAAAGTTGTCACATTTGTGAAAAGGAAACAGAAGATAATAATTTTCATTTAGATCACGACCATATGACTGGTAATATACGTGAAATTACTCAAGCTGAATGTAATAGAAAATTTTGAATTCCTAAATATATTCCTATTGCAATGCATAATCTCTCAAAATATGACTCTCATTTATTTCTTAGAGAATTAGTACCTGATAACAGTATTTTTGATTCAGCGAAGAGTTTTATATCGTTTTATTAAAAAATTTTTTAATGAAACCTAATATGAAATGCGTTTCATAAATTCGCTCCGTTTAATGGCTTTATTGCTAGATAGGCTTTCTGAAAATTTAGCTAAATATGAATGTAAAGTAAATTGTAGTTGTTTAAGAAATAATTTTGAGTATACTCCTGATGTATTTCAAATACTGAAGAATTTAAAGAAATAATAAAAACAGGGATTTTTTCCTATGAATATATTGATAGCTATGAAAAAATAAAAGATACAAAATTACCTTTAATAGACAAGTTTTATTCTAGATTAACAGGGGAAAATATTTCTGAAGATGATTATAAAAGAGCAAAATCCATTTGGAGATTACTTAAATGTAAACCACTCTTAGATTATACAACATTATATCTAAAAAGTGATGTTTTAATTTTATCAGATATCGCTGGAATTTTTTTAAATGTATGCTTAAATAATTATAAACTAGATCCACTTCACTTCTTCTCAGCACTAGGACTAACATGGGAAGCTTTTCGCAAACACTCTAAAGCTGAAATTCAATTATTTTCTGATGAAGATATGTATACCTTTATTGAAAAAGGAATAAGAGGAGGTTTATCTCAGTGTATGAAAAGATATGCTAAAGCAAATAATAAATATATGAAAAACTTTAATGAAACACAACCTTCAAATTATTTATTGTTTTTAGGTACTAATAATTTATATGGTTGGGCGATGTCACAAAATTTACCTGAAAAGACTTTACATTTATTAATATACCCAACAATTTAATAGAAAAAGCACCTCAGACTATTACCAACAATTAAAAGATTACGTTCAATCAGAAATTAATAAGGATAATGTGGAAGCCATTTACGCAGTGTATTTAGAATATCTAAGAAAGTTACACAATTTACATAAGGATTTACCACTAGCTCCTGAACATTTTCAATATGAATTAAGTAGAACTTTTAATACTAAAATAAATTATGTCGTACATTTTAAGAATTTAGAATGTTATTTAAAACATGGCTTAGCATTGAAAAAAACACATAGAATACTAGCATTTACTGAGTCATCCTATTTAATAGAATATATGAATCATAATACTAAATTACGACAAAAGAGAACGAATGATTTTGAGAAAGATTTATTTAAACTCATGAATAATGCTTGTTTTGGAAAAACCAACGAAAATGTTAGAATAAAAAGGTAGTATTGAAATAATCACTAGTGATGAAGAGAGACGAAAAATAATTAAAAAACATAACTTTAGAGGATTTTGAGAAAGATTTATTTAAAATCATGAATAATGCTTGTTTTGGAAAAACCAAGGAAAATGTTAGAAAAAAAGCTAGTATTGAAATAATCACTAGTGATGAAGAAAGACGAAAAATAATTCAAAAACATAACTTTAGATCGGAAATAATCTTTAGAAAGAATTTCTCAGTACCTAGAATGGCTAAGACAAAATAAATCTAAATAAACCTATTTATATTTGATTTGCTGCCTTAGAGTTATTTAAGTTGCTGATGTATGAATTTCACTATGAAACCAAAATATTATGAGAACATTGGTTTTGCAACGTGGATACGGATAGTTTCATTTATGATATTTGAACTGAGGATTTGAACTGAGGACACAGTACCCTGGGGATTTAATCCCTTCAATATAGAAGCTAATTAAGTATTACTAAGCAAATTAAGGTATTATAGTTGAGCTATTTAAGTATTAAAGTTGAGCTTCATAATTAAAATTGAGCTATACGCTTCAAATATATAAGGTATAAGCTTCAGAGCTATAAGCTTAAGAGCTATAAGCTTTTAGTTTTAAAGCTATAAGGTATAAGTTTCAAAGCTATAAGCTTTAAAGCTATAGGCTTCAAAGCAATCAGCTTTGCTTATAGCTTTGAAAGCTTATAGCTTAACTTTAATCATGAAGCTTAACTTTAATACTTAATTAGCTCAACTATAATACCTTAATTTTCTTAATAATACTTTAACTAGTCTATATATTGAAGGGATTAAATCCCCAGGGTACCGTGTTTACTCTATTTTCCAAAACTAAGGGTCATCTTTCTTATAATCCGAGATATCGAAATTTTTTTGGAGGTCAAGAAAAGACACTAAAAGAAAAGTTTTGGAAAATGATAAAGTTTGGGAATGATATACATGGTTCTGATTTACATTCCAATAAGCCCATTCCGAAGTTTATACCACCACCCCTTTCATATTATGTGCCTCTTGGAAAACATTTAATACATTTTAGCCTTATGGCCCTTTACTATAGGCCCATCAATAAGCTCTTTCAAATGTGATGGGAAAAAATCGTTTTTTTTTCCATTTACCGTTTTATGAAAAGTTGTTTCTAAAGTGCTGGGGTAAAAAGTCAAACTTGAAAAGAACTTTTAGTTTTGGTTATTCGATTGAGTCTGTAACATGGGTGCTGAAAAGTTTTTGCTCCCCTCTTTTACATTTTAAGGAGTAAATCTTATTTGAACACCATAGCTTCTGTTTGCCCTATCATTTGAACAAATGATATTTCTCTATTGCTAGTTCTTCCCAACTGACTTATGATATGACAGAAAAAGGACAACTTATATGGAATACATTTACAAGCAAAGCAGTCTTATTTCTGGATCTGTTTTGCCACTTATACCACATTCTGCAGTATAATAATGTAATTTGAACAGAAATGTTACACAACTTTCTGATGATACCCCATACTGCCGCGAAACAATTTTGACCAGTACAATTTTTTTCAGCGAAAGAATTTTCATCCCTGAATTCACATTGAGTAATCACTGTACGGTAAAGGGGGCAAATTTTCGATTTTAGCTTCGAATGTAGTTGAAAACATAGGTTCTTCTTCTTCTTAAAAAAAAGCACCTGGAATCCTAAATGGACTCCTTTCGGCTTCTAACGGCACTTTTCTTCTTCTTCATTAAAAATCACTTTGACTCCATCATTTGGTGTCTTTCTGGCCTCCAAGTTGGTGGATTCTCCTCCATGTCATCAAATTTATATTCTTCCAGGAAGGTTGGAGAAAACTAAATTGGCTTTTTCATAAGGGCTAACATGGGAAGCGTAGGGTCCTGCTACCATTTCCCCGCAATTTAAGAGTAAATTCAGCAGGTACCTCTAAGGCTCTTGCGACAGGACCCTTCCCTTCTTCCGCTTGTCGATCCCTCTTCATTAAAGTTACAATATTCCGGAAGATGTTACTAACTCAAGGAACACCTAAATTCATTAACACATCAATTGCCTCTCTGTAAAACTTCTTTTCAATGGAGGCTGGCAAGGGAACATCCACAATCAGGTTAATATCTAGTAGAAGTTTAAAATTTTGGGATAGGGTATGTAGTTTATAAATTCCAGGAGTACTTGCAGTGCATTCAAAGAGAAGGTGTTGCAAAGTTTCTTCAGTCAGGCTGCAGAGTCTATAATTTGGGTAACTATACTGCTTCCATCTGAATTCTTTTCTTCTCAGTATTACTGTTAAGCTTTTAATTTTAAAGCACGCCTGATTTGCTTCAGGCTCTTTGAAAATTGGAGCCAAAGCAGGAGGAGGCTTTCTATAAGGATGGCGGTTTCTAATTGCATCTCTTTTTGCTAAAATGCTACTTGCTACTTTGCTGAAATGGAGAGGTATATTTTTGACCGCCTCTAGTGATTCAACTATTGCTGCCAGTGCAGCCGTCAAAACTGAGGAGTTCAGTGGGAGTGGTTTTTGAATAGACAGAGAGGTCTGTGAAATTATTGCTGCTGCGGCAGGCTTATTCCCAACTAGGGATCCATCAGTATAAATGTGCAGATGATCTTTAAACTCTGTAGCCTTTTTTCTTAAAAATTCAGCCTTAATTAGTAGGTGTGTGATATTCTCCTTTTTGTCTTGTATAAGGTTTAGACTGACAGTTGGTTGGCCAAACTTCCATGGAGGAGGAAATTTAAAAGCATCAACCTGAGTTTAATCTTATGACCAGTTTGGACACAGTGTTGAAAAAGCTTGCCATGATGCGATCCCGATTTTATTCTGCTGCCTAGCGCTCAGAATAAAAGGTTAATAAGGTATTCGCGGAACTGTGTTGCCAGACGGGCTTTTTTTCCACCCCTTGGGCTTGTTTTAGCCGTCAGGGGCGTGCTGAATTTCGGAGTGGGCGTTGGGGCCGTGGGGTCTCAAAGTAGACTTATTCAAAAAGAATAATCTTTACAGCACTGTTCATAGGGGTGGACCTTTGCTTGGCCCAGCCAATCATCTCAATCCCCATTCAAAACCAATTCCACCTTCAAAAATAGAACTTAGTTCAAAGCTTACTTATTGCAACACAACTATAGCTTAGCAACGAGACTTTTAAATTGTCATTGAGAATTATACTATAGGCAAATCTAAGCAAATGTAATTAGAACAAAAACAGGTCATTTATCTGAAAGGAAAAGAAAGAGGGATGGAACCCCAACCGTCAACTTGCTGTTTCAGTACAAACACGCTGACCAATTTTGTCTTTTTGAAGAGCTGTAGGATTTGATACTAAGCCTCCCACGTAGGATACTCTGCTCATCTGCAGTGTCTTTGAGGGTTAATATGGACTTCGAAATCAATTATTTCCCTCCAGATCAAGTTGCATATGGAAACGAGATCCTGAGTGAACTGGCCAAACCTAAACTTTCAGACACACGGAAGAGCGGAATCAAAATACGCCGTTTTGCGTTCCTGAAAACTGCGACTAAAGCGGTGCTTAAACGAATGCCTCCTGCTCTGAATTCGCTCCTAAAGCTGAAATTTTTATCCCCTGTGATTTGCTTGTCTCAGTTTCGACCCCGATTTGGAGACTTGCCATTGAGAATTGTTGCTGCCACTGATCTCAGTACCTTGGAGAATCAGTGGAGGAAACTGTTGGACGTTAATTGGTGATTTGTGTGTGGAAGAACAATCCCCAGAGACTCCTCTCAGTTCTGGATAGCTGTCCTACATTATCTTGATGCTGTTGGGGCATTTCCTTTTCGTAAATTACCCAAGTGGGCATTGACTCTGTTGATTTTTCCAATTAGCAATGAGATAGTAGAACGGTTCTTTTCTAAAATGAATGTCATTAAGAGTAAGCTCCGAAACCATATGCTCTTGCCCATATTTAACTCAATATTTGTGTTCAGTCTGTGGTTCTCAGCATGGGGCTCTTGTTGTTTGACATTTGAGCCTACAAAGCGTATGCTGATTTTCAATATTGATATTTATAAGGCTTGTGAAGTCGAAAAAACTGAGCAAACAACTGATCTAGTCGATCTAGATGATATCCTAGCCTCCCTTGAGTCTTAAATCTCTTGGTACCAAATAACGTGTACCAAAACTTTGTGTACGATAATAAACCAAAGATATTGTGTGTCTTCTGCTTGTGGTTGCTGCTAGCGTATTCAGTAGAATAAGTCATATTAAATTCTAAAAGTTAATAAAAAGAGTTCACAGCTGTTTAACCATTATGACGCATAAAACTGCAGCTAAAAACAGATGCATTTTGGCGGATAACATAAATCGTTGTTCTTTCGTGAAAGTGGAGCAGGATGAACGAAGGGTAAGCAAGCAAGGTAAAAGTAGAATTAGATTAGGGGCAACACTTTTTCTGACTTAAGCACGAAAAAACAATTTTAGGATTATTTCATCATGTGTAGCACTATAGCACGTGATTCATTTTGTCGTACTTTCGTAACACAATTTTTCAATTTTGTCATGGACGAAATGATGAGGGTTTGAAAAAGGTTAAGGAATTAATAAAAAGTCTGGACCGCATTTTTCCGTATTGGTTTTGAATGATTTGTGCGAAATTATATTTAACCAGGATCACCTTTTTGCCGTGTTTGTTTGGAAAGATTGGTGCTAAGTTTGAAATAACCGGACAAAAAAAAACTGATCTAGAACTAATACAACTACACTTATCGGACTATGCACGTAAAATTTTTTTAGACTTCAGCACCAATAATTGTTGTGAGACACGCAAATCTGGGCAATTTTAGGACTTTATGAACTGACTATGATGGCAGTCTTGGTTTTCAAAGGTTTGGGCGTATTTTGGCTTGTTTTTTAAATGCTTGGGCTTGTCTTTTGTTTTTCTTTCTGGCAAGCCTGTCCCAGAAATTCAAACTATAAAAAACGTGCTTCTGAAAGCAAGCATTTTAAATATTAGTCTGGTGGCTGAAAGAAAGTAGCCAAACTTCGACCATTAATATGGTAAGAGTGTACAGACACAGCAGATAAAATTGCTTTGTTGAATGGAAGAGTCAAGTAGTCGCAGACTATCACATGTAGTTCTTTTTCGGCATTTTTTCTCCACTTGTACAGCCCCATAGACTTAATAGTAGGCTTTAGCCTACAACAAAAGCAGTTTTGGTAAATTTTTACCGAATCATATTGTTGACTTACAATTAAAGGGAATATACCGCTCGATGCCATTTTTTATGCTCTTTACAAATATTTTTACGCTCTACGCACTTTTAGGCTATGCTCTTTACAAATATAATTACCTAATCATTTTAGTCAGAAATGCATTTTACATGCACCCCTAGGCTATTTATACCAATTCAGGGTATATGTTTGTACATTAGGGGGGTGAGGGAAAAATTTTATTTTTGATGTAAATGAGAGGTAAGGTTAAACTGTCCCCCCTTTCCCTAATGTGCAAATATATAGCCTACCCTGAATTGGTATATATAGGGGTGAGGGCTAAAATTCATTTCCAACCAAAATGATTAGCCTATTGTATTTGTGAAGAGCATAAAAAAGGCATTGAGTGGTGTATTCACTTTATTTGTAAGTCAATAATATAATTTGGTAAAAATCTACTGCAATTTCTTGTAAACACCTGTGAAATTTGGAATGTGGGACCATGGTTAAGAAATATTTAGAAATGGTTTAAGAAATTTGAAAATTAGGCTAGGCTATTTATTTTGTTTGATTTTTATATTATTTCTTAGAATATATTATTTGCTCAATTCAGATATAAATTTAAAGTTGCTAAGGTGGCACCCAAAAGAAGTAGGTTATAAACCACTTATTTCTTGCTGTAGCTTAGGCTGATTCCTGGTTCCATTAGGCAGTCCATCTGTAGGCTAATCTTTATTGGAAAGGTTAATTATAGAAATTTGGATGGATGTGTCTTTTCAGACTTTGCCACTTCTTCATCACCTTTTTGGTAATTCCAAAAACCAAATGGTGGCTCCTGTTGAAGCAAGGCTGTTGACTAATTTTTGTCGAACATGTTCATTTTTGTAACCACATAAAGAAGTTTCAACACTAGTTAAGTTGTTAATAGGTTGTTCAAGAGTAACATGTTCCAAAAATACTTATAACAATTCAAATCTCATTTATTAGGCAACTTAAATATAAACCATTTTCCTACTGTTTCAAGTTCTTCAAATGCTGTCTACAAAAATAGAGCTGAATTTTGCAATTCAAAACTTTGCCATCAAAAATTCAGGGTATATATTTGCACATTAGTGGGATGAGGGTGGTTAAATTTCATGGTAATTTTGCAGTTGGCCACATAATTTAGCTAGGATGAAGGTGAAAACATCATTTGATGTTTTTTTATACTCTTTCATTATTCATTTAAAATACCTTTGGGGCCCCTTTAAGAGCTCAAGATGCAATTAGCCCCAGAAGCAATTCTTGAATTATGAAAGAGCATAAAAAAGGCATGGATGACATTTTCACTTTTACCTTAGCTAAATTATTTAGCCCACTAGAAATTTTACCAATTAGCCAACCAGTATTATAAGCCTAAGAGCCTAGCTGGACATAACAAACATGTTAAGGAAACAATTCTTTGTCCACAATATGCAGAATAATCATAGTATACACATTTTGCAGAGGAAGAACCTTTATTCTCACTTCTTTCCTTGCTTTTGCAGTTTTTCTAAAAAGCTTGAATTTCTTAGAACCTATATATTTACAGAGTATATACCCCCACCCCCTTAATGTGCAAATATATACCCCAAATTGCATCCTGAATCCAAATATAACATTCATTTCATCCAATTGAACTTTACCCCAATATTAGCCATATGGCAGATGTCCATGAAGATTTATGTAAATTGTTTGCAGTAATTTTTTTCTGAATGCAAAATGACAAGATATATATATATAGAAATGCATTTTAAAGTCTTTATGGTGCTTGTTTGTTAAACAAAACACACTCAAGAATTATGATCTTTAAGGTCTGTTGAATCTGCAAAGAACTGGTTTCCTGTCTGTATTGACATTGAGTATGTTTTGTTTGACAGACAAGTAACATCTTTACTCAGGTGGAATATATATATATATATA
>JAQQPU010010598.1:7057-29773 GCA_029168905.1 Artemia sp. Kazakhstan ARC1039 | reverse complement strand
ACAAAAGAAAAAGATACAGTTATCAAGATTGCATCAAAATTTTTCGCAAAAGATGTTATAAAACAGGCACAGGATGTGTGCAAAAGTGCCTTGAATTTTGATGTTCTTGAAAGGTGCAGAGGTTCACATCCAAGCGCAATACTTTTGGCAGATTTCCATGATCTGTTGAGTGGTTTTTTAGCGCGTAAGGAGGAACTATCCCTCTTTATTATAGTTGATCCTTGTGATGTACCAGCTATCCCTAATGAACCAAGCACTATTGTAGCATCTCGTTTAAACGAGTGCGTGAGAATGTTAAATTTTCTTGTTGAAAAGCAGGAAACCTCAATGCAGCCCCCAGGCCCTGTAATCTGGCCGTCAGTGCCAGCTCAAGCGAACCTTCTGTTCCTGTTGTGTTAAGCAATGTTCCCACCAACTTGAATATTCGAAACCCTGTTAATCAACGTAAGTTTGTGGAAAAACTAGGTTGGGCCGATAAGGTCCAGCATATTGTGGCTAAAAAAGATAAGATAATAATGCATATGTCTGACGGACAATCAGCGACTGTTGCTGTTGCTGCAATACCGAACACGCTAAATATTCGAGCGAAGGTAGTGAGGCACGAGTATACCGGTATTATAAGGATGGACCAAGACTATGACGTTTCACAAATACCTGTTCTTGTCAGCAGTGTGAACAGTGCAACCAGATTCGGTAACACATCCGTAGTCCAGCTAAAATTCATATCGAAAGATGAATTAAATCGTGCTGTTAAACATGGAATCAATATTGAATATGGCTTATTTCGAGCTAATCCAACTAAATGCAGCAAATGTGCCGGCAATCATAGCAACCGTGACAGGAATTGTCAGGCGCAGTCCTTTACCTGTGCCAACTGTGGTGGCAGTTACCGAAGCAACAGTCTGTCGTGCTCAGAAGTCAAGAAACACCTACCTGTCCCAGGGCCTGATGTTAGAAATGAAACTATAAACCTTGTGTGTTAATATGGACTCTAGTCCTAGCGAAATAGTTTCTGTATTTCTTCAGAATATTAATGGTGCCCGGGAGAAATTAAGAACTCTTGAGAACATGTTATTTAAGTATGATATTTTATGTTTAGTCGAACACTTACTTAATGTGGATAATTCTCCGATGCTAGAAGTCTGACCATTTATTTTTTATTAGACCTGCTAAAAATACTACTGGCCGTCCATCTGGTGGCTTATTAGTTGCTGTAAATAAGAAGTTTAAATGTAGTTGTTTTGAATCTAGAGATCTATACCTCGCAGTTGATTTAGGTAGTATTGTTCTTGTATGTGTTAAAGTCATCAAATGAATCGCTTGTCATATGTGGTGACTTCAACTCAGACCTCAAAGATGCTTCTGCACCTTTTACACAATTGCTCCTTTCTTCAATGCCAAGCGAAATATTTTTGTTTTCAAGTCAAAATCTTTCTCTTACATTCACCATTCTGGTTCCACTTCCGATCTTGATTTTGTTTTCTAGAATATCCTGGAACTCCAGAGCGTCATTGTTGACGTTTCTGATAATATGTTAACAAGTGACCATTTACATTTAAAGTTTAGTATGAATGTGTTGGCTCCACAAATCATTCAACAGCCTCGGTGGTTTTGGGAGATGAATTGGGATAATATCGATATATCACTATATCACTATATCAAAGTGTCTTGGATTCTATGCTGTCTCTAAATCAAAATTCCTTTTCACCTTCTTTCTAAAACGCTGAATGGCGACCATCTTGATCTAGATTGTTATCTTACTGAGATTACTCATTCGATTAAAGTAGCCGCCTCAGCGGCAGTACCATATGAGAGAATTAGGATTGGTACACGGAAAAAGGGCTGGAGCGATGACCCAGAGCTACAACTTGCAAAGAACCGTCACAAGTTTTGGTTTAAGATCTGGGGGGGGATTGTGATCGCCCCAGATCTGGTTTAATTTTTAGGATCCTCAAATCGTTTATAAGAGAGTACCGGAAAGCTTTACAGGTCTAAGTATCTATAGTATCTAAGTATCTAAAGAAGACAAGTATCTATTCTATCTCGTGATATCCGAAATCATCCGCAGATACTATGGAACAAAGTATCAAAGTTCACTTCATCGTCATTTTCGCGTTCTAACCCTATTGATGTAACTTCCTGGGAAAAACACGTCCCCTCCTTATTCTCTGATAGCCCCCCCCCCCCCACAACTGGACACCACTTTTCGGCAGATTTTCTTACACCATTTTTCTCAACTAGATCATAGCCGAAATCTTGTTTCAATCACGCAATCGTCAGTTCTTACGCTAATTCGTCTCCTTAAAAAAGGCAAAGCTCCTGGTTCTGACGGACTCCAATCAGAACATTTGATTTATGGTACTGCGAAACTAGTTGAGCATATGGCGCTACTTTTCCAAGCTTGTATTGCGCAGCAATTCGAACCGACTGCACTATATGAGGGCATTGCGACGTGTGTCCCAAAAAAGAATAAGGACCCTCAATCTTGTGACTCTTATCGTCCAATTACAGTTTGTTCAGTTATTGCAAAATTATTTGAAAAGATTCTACTTTTAAAAATTTCGAATAGGTGTGACCATGGAGATCATCAGTTTGGTTTTCGTGCGGGTCTTGGTGTTGGGAATGCACATGCAGTTTTCGTGTCTATTTTGGAAAGGTATGAGAGAATGAAGAAACCTTTATATGTTTGTGCAATAGATATTTCTAAAGCATTTGATTCGATCCTACACTCCCAAGCTTTTTTAGCACTTTTGAGGAGTGGGGTAAACCCATTCATTTGTGCCTCCCTGTGGCAATGGTACCAAAACTCTTCCATACGTGTTCGCGTGCAAAATCTTTATAGCAACTGAATTTCCGTGCGTAATGGAGCAAAACAGGGCTCAGTGTTAAGTCCTGCAATATTTAACAATGCTATCCGCTGTGCAACCCGCAGAATGCCGTATTTTCTTATCGAGCCATCCATTGACGCAAGTCACCTTTCATACGCTGGTGACATTCTTCTGCTGTCTGATAATTTGTAATAACTGCAGGCTGCTGTTGAACAGCCTTCTGCTAAAACTGAGTTTCTCGTTTTTGGTTGTCATCACCCTTTCGATTCAAAAATTCAGGTTAGCCCTGATTCAATTTTTGCCACTGCTTCACTCAAGTACCTTGGACTTGAATTCGGGACCTTAATTTGAACAAAAAGGTCATTAACAATTAATGTGTTGAGAGAGAAGTTGAGAAAGTCCTATTGACGTTTTTCTAGAGTTAAAGGTCAATTTGACAAAAAAAAAAACGCTTGGTCAGCTTTATAACTCGTTTTTTGATCCCCGTGTATTTTTTCTGGTGCCATTATGGAAATTTTTTACCACGTCTGAACGTCAAAAAATTCGGTCTGTCTTTTTCAAATTTCGTAAGTATTTTCTTCGTGTTCCTATTTGGTCTCGTAACAGTTATATCTAAACGTTACGGTGTTTTTGAGATATGTGATAAGATGGATGTTTTAGAAGGGAGATTCAGACAGCGATCTGAGTCAGTCGTAGATTTTCCGTTGGGATGTATTAATTGCTTATGAGTCATTGTTAGTGGGCTTTTTTTGTGTTGCATGTTAGTGTTTTTTTTTTTTTTTTTTTTTTTTTTTTTTTTTTTTTTTTTTTTTTTTAGTGTTTGTGATTATAAGTTTTTATATATTTGTCTGTATAGTGCTTATAAGCTTCTATAAAGTGGGTTCAAATAAATTATTATTATTATTATTTGCGAAAGTTTTTTTTTCAATTTCTCAAACACTAATTTCTAAACGGTAGTTTGTTTTTATACTTTTATATTTGCTTATTAATATTTATGTTTTATCAAGGTTAAGCTTGCCATTTGAAAATAATCAATTTAAGAAAGTTTTTTTGGAAATCCCTTATTTCATAGATCTTATGACAGTTGTTTAGAAGCTTTTAGTTTTGGCCATTGTAAGGCATAAAAAATCCAAAATTCAGAAATATGCTGTAATTTTATAACTGATTTCGCATTGAAGTATTATATAAAAGCTGTTGTATAATATGACTACAAAGTAGATAATTTATATTTGAAGTTTTCTTATTCCTCTTTACATTTTTAAATGAAAAAGCAGTAACTGTTTTATCAAAAATCCAACTGTAAGTAAAACCTTTCAAATTCTTCCTTTTGATAGAGTAAGTGTTGTGCATGTCATAATCGTACTATTGTGCACGTTATCATAATCTATAAGCCTGCCAAAATATAAAAAAGATACAATGTTTCTTCTTAAAAATCAATTTAAATGTTTTGTAATAAAAAAATTCTAACTTTAATAAACATAAGCTTATTTTAGATTTATGTTTACAGAATTCCCTTGATAGTCGTTGATACGAGTTGACATATTGATTTGGGCTAAATTGGTCAATAAAGCACATTGCCCTATTTACATTATGGTGGTAATTATAGCATTGTTCTAAGCCTTGTAGTAGAATGATTTTGGTGTATAAGATGCTTTTCTAATAATCAGCAGTTGCTAAAAACTTTACTGTTTCGTAAATTTAGCATAAATTATTTTTTGACTTCTCTATAAAAAAAAGAGCGAAAATTTCTGTCGATGAAAGCGATCTGATTTGTATCTTTTCTTTTATATCTACTTCAAGCGAGCAAGAAAAAGGGCGAAGATGGCAAGAAATAAAAGTGAGACAAAAGCGACTTAAGATGGAAGCCATGTCAAGACCACAACCAATTATTGTCGACGGTAAGTTTATTATGCTGGCTTTGATTATAGACGTTGAATAAAAATATATTGATAACGCAGGAAATCCATTTTTCAGTATGTATCATCTTCGCAAATCGGGGTCAGTGAGCATTGAGAGTGGCCTCCTTGCTTAAGTATGGTTGTAAATTTGTGTGCCTACTGGACCCCGTGATCTCCAACTCTATTTCGTCTAAAAGATAAAATAGAGAATAAAGGTCTTCAAGGAGGAGGCAGTCCTCCCCTAGAAGGCTAAAGTGTATGATTTGTTCTATTAAAAATTATTCGAATTGTCTGACAAAAGATAGAAACTTTATCCCCCGAAGAATGTATAGGATCCCCCTTCCTTTTACTTGACTTTTTTAAGACTCCTGCTTCTGGCTCGTAGCTTCTTCCACTGGTATGTGGGCTTGGGCGAGGAATTCATTGGCTTTGCCTTTCCGCTTGGTAGTCCTCTCGGTCGATTCCATCCTTGCAGAGTGGGGTTGAAGTTGAATGCGATTCGTGCTGGGCGTCGCATGTTATACAAAGGAGGTGGCCATACCACCGAATAGTACGCTGGGCAAGCTGCGTCGGGAAAGGAGTTTGTGCAGGGCGTGAGAGGAGGGTCTGGCTGCTAACGAAGTCAGTCCAGTGAAGTCCCTTGATCCTTCGAAGACGCTCCGTCTGTGTGACATCGACGGCACTAACGATAGATTTGGCAGCTGACCACGTCTCCGCTTCATATAGCTGCACGATGCTGACTGACGCATTGTAAATGCACATTTTGGTATGGCGGCTTATATTTGGCTTTCACCAGATGCTGTTCAGCCTCCCGACTATTACAGAGGCTTTGGCTATTCGAGATGTAAGCTCTTTTGTGATCGAGCCATCCCTCGACAGAATAGATTCCAGGTAATTGAAGTCTTCAACCACATCTACTTGGTTGCTTTCAATGTTGACTTCCTTTACAGTAGAACGGGACGTGTGGCGTTTGATGGTCATAACTTTGGTTTTTTGCCTGTTGATCTTCAGTCAAACTTTCGAGGCTTCTTCTGAGAGCACCTGGAGAGCTTCTGTGACCTTTCTGCAACCAACGCTATGTCGTCGGCGAATTCAGCATCACTGAGTACCCCTTCATCCCTCAGTGAAATTTTATTTAAGCAGCCTTGATGGAAAGTGACTCATTTTGTTTGCCTGATATTTATGTTCTTCGTGTTTGTAATTTCTACGTTTCATATAAAGGTTTTAAACTAGTTTTTTTCCTTGATTTTTTTTTGTCACTGAGAAGAGCGTATTTGAGTGTATTTGATAGTATTACAGTACCATTCTTTATAGGCTCTAGTAAGTCCAGCATAGCTTCAAGTAAATGTAAATATAGTGATAATAAGAGCAAGAGGAGGTAGTAGCGCTATCTGCCCCTGTTGGTTATGCATTAAAATAACGCTTATAAAAAGATCATATGATTTTTAGTATCTAGTTATCGAATTTACTATTAGCTGTCAAAGTTTTGCTTTTTCCTTGACGAAAAATTTTAAGCTATTCGTCATTGAGATTTTAATGTATATTAATGCTTCTACGCTATAATCAAAACAATATCAGTTCATATCTAAGTTGGATCCATTTCCTTTAAACTAGGAAGTTATTCAAATTTATGTTTAAGCCTGGAAATATAGTAAAAATATTGTGATTTAGGTTTCACTGTTTATAATTTTGATGCTAAATATAACTGATGAAAATACGCATCTGATCACTTATGAGATATATGTTCATTGTCAACCTATATGTTCATTTGATGCTGGCTACGACTCTTTTGTCGACTATAGAGTGCTGGCTACGTTTTGATACCTTCAGGCTATACATGGATATCAGTGTGCATCCACTTTGTTATATTTGTTGCAAATGCACAGATTCTTTCGTTTCCCTTGTGAATTCTCGTCTCTGATTTTACCAAACTCATTCATTATGTGCCTATGCCAAAATACTTGATTTTCTGTTCTGTGTTTTCGTAAATTATACATGGAATGTGTGGGCCAAACAACAAAGAAATAAAATTTTCTACAAAATCTTCTAAGAAAAGTGGAATTGGCCTTATTCCACTCTGAGAGATTGGTTATATGTTTTATTTTAAAGTTTTTCAACCGATTTTTTTTTTCGGACTAAAAGTCATCAAGCCAACATGCAAATTAAATTAATCACTTTTTAAGTAAACTACTTTCATCACTTTCTTTATTTCTTTTCTCTTTCTCGAGATTTTTATATATTTTAACAAATTCCTTGGATTCTGCTTTGAATTTAAAATCATCTTCTACGAATGCCTTTTTTTTACTTAGTATTGTTACATTATTTTTGATATTTTTCTCTTTCAAAATGTTTGAAGGTATTCTTTCGCTCGAGACGAACTTCTGGCAAACAAAGGCTTCTTTTACTTTTCTGCATGCGTTTAGACGTTTTCTTTAGGTTATCACTGGGCTATCTTAATTGTTGAGGTGTTTTTCAAAAAGAATTCGCCAATCTCTTTCTAATAGTCTCACCTTAAAAAATTCTCGAAGCGATTCCACCGTTCATCAATATAATGGGCTTTGGGCTATTTGTGACACAAAGACAATTGCTGTGACCCAGGTGATTATAACTAATATGGCATACATCTATGTTGGAAAATTATATACTTTATGGATATAACTTCTTCCCAAAATTTTTGGAAAAGTTTTGTCTGCCTGGTGGCCTTTCATATCTGGGGAGGTCGCAGGCTCGAACTTTGAAATGAAAAGACCTTCCTAACTTGACAACTAGTTACAATAATGCAGAAGGTATTAAATGAAGAATATTAAGTTTATTTGAATTTGTACTATGTACGATATAAGTAAAAGCTTTGACATGAGATAGCTATTGTTAAGGTACCGCAAAACCTAAGATTAAAACCTTGGGTAGGATTTGGAATTGTTACAGGATATTATAAACACATAAGGCAAGTTTAATCTCTACAGTGTTTTGTTGAATTTTGTATGAATTTATTTAATATATTCAAGTTCTGATTTTCTTCAAGTTTTTATTTGGGTGTTATCCTATTTCTTTTGTTACATTCCATCCAGCATTAATCCAACTTTTGTTAGATATGAGCCGTCCTTTTGACGATGCAGTTGAGTCAGATGAAGTCATGGTAAATGGAGTGAGACATGAAAAGTCAGGCGCGTCATACAAGCAGCTTTCCCCTAACGAAGATAAACCAGAAAGACCAGGTTACATTATCTTTTTCTCCTTAAAATTTTCAATTTCGGGCAGGTATTTTTGGTCAATATACAATTCCAAGAAAATAATGGAAATTTTGGCCAGTCTCAACTTGTTGAGAAACATGCCATTGCAAAATTAGGTTTGAAAATATTTAGTGTTTTTAAATCGCTTAAAGCAGGTTCTTATTTTCTTTAAATTTCTATGCAGCATCATGCTTTTTCAAAAACTTTCAATTTTATAATGTCATTTGGTTTTAGAATTGTTCCTTTGTTTTTTGTTTTTTTTGTTTTGTTTTTTTCAATCCTAATGTTCGTTTATACTAGTTAGCAGAGGAACTCGTACCGGTACTAATTCGTTTGTTTTCAAATATACCTTGACAACTAAAAAAGACTGAGGAAAATTATGGTGTATTTTCTTAATATAGGAATATTTATAATAAATATTAAAATAATTGAAGGCCATTTCCCTGTAAAAACTGAATACCAATCAATGCAAAATTAAAACTAAAGTCAAAATAGTCAATTCGCTTTTTGAAGTTGACCAAAGTATTTTCTGGGTTATAAATTTTTATTGATATATTTTAATTTGCGAAAATTTTAAAAAATTAGCTTAAGTTAACAAATATTTTAGATATTGTCCAATTTTACTTTTGAGTTGACAAGCATTTTAGTGTTATAATTCATTTTTAAATTTAATAATTAAAGGTGTTTTATTTTCCCAAATTTTTCTAATATGGCAAATTCAACAGTTTTTTTTTCATATCATCCACATTTTACTGTGAATGTACTAAACTCTAGCACTAAAAAATAACAGAACAAAAATAAAGTCTTACTAAAAGAATAATAAAATAATTCATATTAGATTCTTTGAAGATCCTTAGAACTATGCCAAGACAAAAGTGGGATTCCCTCCCCTGAAGCTAGTTGAATGTACCCACCCTAAGGAAAAAGTATAACATTACTGTAAAAGAATTTTATCGCTCTTATTGGACGTGATCAGATGTCCATAAATTCGGTTTTAGGTGACAGATTCCGCTCTGGTATACAAGTTTTATTTTACTGATTTTGATATTAGGAATTAAGGTAAAAAAAAAATATCGTTTTTCCATTTTTTGTTTTATGCGACAATTGAGTAAAGCTGTATATAGACATTGAAGGAATGAATAGATATAAAGTCTTAGGGATTCTCATGATAGAACATTTTAAAGTTAAAAAAAAACATGGAAGTGTTTAGGTCAGACTTGTCGATATTTAGAGAAGTTTTCCAGTTTCTCTACTAGAAAACTTTCACTCATTAAAAAAATATTTTATTTCTTTTAGTTTATTGGATTGTCCATGCATTCTTTTAATTTTATTTCCTCTTTCCCACTAGCGATTGTTAGTGATATAGTCGGATCGGAATATCTTAGTAATTATCTTCTGACAATGTCTTCTAGAATTCCGAATGTCATTTTTCATATTTGCTATTTTAGGCGTGAATACGAAAAACAATTCCTTGGCACATTTTTCAAATTTCCTTGTTTTCACATCTTACAACTTTGATTTAACGATTATCAGTATTCCGAAAAGAACATTTTTTGGAAGCTGCTTAGTAAATATTTTGTAGTTTTCCGTACGTAAAAAGATCATTTTATTTATTTTTTTCAGTTCGGGGAATGACTCGCGCAGCCAGTGAAGTTGATTTTAATCGAGGTCAGCGAGATAAATCTCGAAAGGCTCAGACTCCAGATCCAACAGATAAGTCAAAACGCGGAAAATCGCCATTTAAGTTTCTTTCTAAGTTAAGAGAACCATCATCTGACAAAAAATCAAAGACGCCAGAGCCGAATGCAGCTCATATTGTAGAAAAATCCTCCAGGTTCCCGTTCAGCGTTGAAAATAAGCTGCAGAATATAAGAGGAAGATTGCCACAGGACTTACGCCTCCCTTTGGCAAGAAAAGGTGCAAATTCATCTCCTGCTATGCAACAAAGAGGTCCCCCAGTGGAGCCAGACGAGTCAGAGTTTCTTGATGCCGATTGTCTTAAGTTGATGGACGAATATTTCTATGGCGTTAGGGTTTTTCCCGGTCAGGTAGGTTTTAATTACGGTTTAGGATATTTTTAATGCAGTACTTTAGGTCCGTTTTTCTATGGCTATCTATTTAGGCACACGTCCTTAACAATCTGAATGTCATTAATTAGTTGTCGAAGTTTACTAGTACTGTAGATGATTCTCTTGATAATAATTTTAGTTTATGTTTTAGAGGCGTTTTGACACTTGTAACTACAGAATAAAGTGAACCAAATTATAAAAACGTATTATTCATGGGAACACCTTTCGACTTTTGTGCCAAAGCACAAGATGGTTGGCCCCCAATCCCTCATTGCACTTCCTGGCTGAAGGGCCAGGAAACGGATATCAGCACCGCCGATAGGGACTGTAAACTCCAATACCGTATTCTTTACCTTTACCTTTTACCTTTCGATTTTTGCATATTGCTTTGACTACCGGAAATTTGTGTGATAAATTTGTAAAAACGTTTTTCGAAATAAACTTTTTCAAACAAAAGTAATGAGCAATATTTAAGCCTAAAACCAGCAGAAATAAAATCATGCAACGCTTGAAAAAATAGAAACTTGAGAAAGTAGAAACTTCTATGATGATATACAAACCTGCAGAAACTTATTAGTAATAGAAATTAAAATCATTAATCAACTTATACTTCAAATAACATATACTACTGTGGAGGAACAAATGAAAGCTATTACAAACAGAACATAAACTAAGCAATCAAGTCAAAATTATAAAGAACAGAAATAACCAGAAATAAGAGTAGGGCCACCGTTCCCTTAAACTCTCCAAAGACTAGAACATCATTTGTACTCTACCTAGAATAAGTTGAACTTCCAGCAATGTGTTTTATTCATCATAGCACCATTAGCAATGCTAAGAAAACCCTCCAAAGGCAAAACAAGTCCTGCTAAAGGTTATCATTATTTGTGGTTCACTAAAAACGATGTGTGTTTTGAACAGTGTGTTTTTTATTCCTAATAACGTCGTAAAAAAAGAAGAATACAACAATGCTTATCAAGATTGCAAGAAAGAAAAAAAATTTCTTAGAATAGTTACATTAGTGACTTGTAATTTAATTTTACTATTTTAATGAGCACCGTTTTTTTCAAATCATTCCTTTTGTTTGTATTTCATTCAAAAGGTTGTAAATTCCTGCCCATATAAAGTTTATACAATAGGGCGATTGCAATTTTCCAAGCAATCTCTTTGCTTTATTGAAGCAATTTTTGAAGGGGTACATCAATAAACGGTTCACGAATTGAGTCATATTCATTTGAAAGTAAAGTACGGCTTGAAACTTACATCTCTGAGTCATTTATAGTAATATAAAATAAGAAACACTAACAATGATTTGTTAATGAGGAAACACTTTTTCCAGCTTTTATCAACTTTTAAGTCAAACTTTTATCACTTGCACCAGAATACATGTTGTTCTGCTATATTCTCGTGGTAATTAAGTTTGATTTAAATGGAAGTTTAGTTGCATCTTGAAGGGTTGATTTGAATTATGGGGGTTGCATTGCATCAGGGTTAAGTTCAATAGGGCTCAGTTATAAGGGTGTTGAATTGAATGAAGGTTTGAGTTAGGTCAGGTTAAGTTGAATGAGGGTTTAGTTGTATGAAGTTGGACTGAATAGGATTAAGTTGAACCGATTTTAATTCAATGGGATTTGGCTGAATGGAATTTGAGTTCTAACAATGTCGGGTTAAATGAGTTTGAGCTACAATGGAACCTGTTGACACTATCGAAATGCCCTTTAGGTTTCAAGCCGACTTCTGAGCAAAAAAAAAACAATCGAATTACTTGCATCAGCGATCAATATAAAAAAAATTGGCCGGTCAAGATGTTTGTCCTCAATGACGTCCTCTTGGTCCAATCTATGTACTTCAAAATTTCAAGCCCATCAGAGAAAAGCGATTTTTGGCCCATTTTATCGAAAAGTACCTTTTTTGGGTTTCACGAGTTAATACAAACGATGTTTATCAATGTTTTGTGTCTTCATTGAGGCCTCCTTGTCCCTATTTACATCCCCGTAAGCTTGAGGTCAATCAGAGGAAAAATAATCTTTTGGATATTGTTGTGCAGCAAATTGATGCAACCGTAATTTTTAAAAAATTTTTGGTTTTACTTAAAGTCTACCTGGCCCTGTCTACATGCCTTGTAAGTTTTAAGCAGATCAGAGTTATAAAGTATTTTGGGCCTAAATTCCGGTGTCACGAATCAGTACAGCCAAAGACACTTTCAATTTTATATTCTGCATCTGGGGCCAACTGGCTAAGGGACATAATGAATTTGACCATAATATTCCAGCTGATCGGAAACATGAAATTTGGGTGGTCGTTTTTGACTGCTTACTCTTGGCTGCATCTGATAGTCTTCTGATCTGTAATGAACAAAAGATCCTATTAATTACATTTCGTCCTGACTCATTGATAATAATAGGTCAGTGATTTCTAAGTCACTTGGAAAGTCGTCACATATCTACGATTGAGCAATAGTCTTTTGACAGAGTGACTGATTATAGTGACCGGGATAACTTCTATTTTTGGTATCAGTTTTCATACAGGATTGTATAAATAGTATTCTTTGTGCATTATTTTTCGGCTCAGTTTCGGGCCTTATTTTCTTTGGAGAGGGGAAAGGGGGATGTTACCCCAAACCAAAGTTTTTATTATTAAGGTCCCCTTGGTTCAGGGAGTTACGCATGTAAGTATCAAACCTATTACTTCCTATCTTCTTTCCTCTTATCGCTTTTCCCTCCCTATTAACAGTTTTAGGGCATATTGACCCCAGGAACTAAGCCAATCGAACAAAAAAAAAGAAGTATTTTGGCTTTTTTCAGGCCATATCTTGGGTGAACCTCCCCAAAACACTCCTTGAAATTTTACTAAATTACTCCCAAATAGTTTGGGAGACATACGCATAAGGTAATTGAGAACTCGGATGCTCATTACGCATTTTGATGTCCTCAGGTATGTGGGTCAGGGAAACTAGAAAAATTTAGTCTAGGGAATGATCTTTGCCCCGACAAAAGTTACAAAAGTGTTATATTGTAACATCTCTTTTAGATATTTTGCTGCAATATTTGATAAAACCTTAAACTTCTTGAAGCATATATAGTGTTTATTTTTTGCCAAAAATTTATCATTATTAAAGGGTCCTTAGGCAATGGAATCATTTTTTGCTATGTGGTCCATTCCAAGCTGATATTTTGTCTTAATCTGTAAGTTTTTTTTGTAAAACTTGGCAATTCTGACATTGAACCATTGTAATAGTCACTGGTCAGTTAAGAATAGCTACTAGTGAATAGTAACCGTAGTCTTTTAGCTCAGCTTTAATTATGAATATATTGGGCATGATTACATACTTGCTAGAGGTCTGCTATATCTGGTAAAAGATCTGCTGCTTTTGCTTTTGGAAATCCCCCCCTTTCCTAATTTTTGGAGCCCTTTCCTTCAGATCATGTCCCGGGAACAGATAGGTGGGCATTTAGTAGGCTCCTAAAAAGCAGTTGTTGCAGTATATATAAATTTTTTCCGCTTTTTGGCGTAAATTCTTAAATAGCCTACTCCTGTTCATCATCGGAAAATCTGCCTGAAAAGCTGTCGTATATCAACCAACTTTCAAAGCCGGGAATTGATCCAAGCTCAGTGGCAGAGGAGGAAAGGAGACTCAAAATTATGGCCTTAAGCACTTTTACCAAAAGGAGACATCGGATCCAAATCCAAACCAAACTTCATGGGAAGTAAAAACTCGGCTTATAGTTGTGCCTTTTTATTGCTTGCACATGATCAATCTAGTGGGAGTAAATAGGCTATAGGTATCGAAATCTCTTTTTATTAGTCTAACTACTTTGCGGGCTGGTGGAATTCCTTCAAAAACACCTAGTCAGCAGCTAAGTAGTATTTCAGTTTATCTGATAGATATTTTCACGTCTTGATCTCCTCAGTTGTTAACCATGGTTCACTCTTGTTTCAACAATTTGCGCGGTCTTGGCACTGAACGTTTGGTTGACTTTTAACATTCTGACTTAACATGTTGCAATTTTCGTATTATTTAAACTATTGAAATTATTAGACCACCAGGAAAAGAAAACAGGGCAGCCTAGAGAACCAAAAATCCTCCTCCAATCTTGACAATACACTAAAGACGGGTTATAATTGGACAGCAAGAAGTATCTAGGAACTTCAGTTGAATGGAGATTTGTTGCAAGCCTGGGCTCATCTTGTTTAAGGGGTTACAGCGTTTTCAATGCTTGGCGACGTACATCTATCAACAAGGGTCGACGCCCTATATAGGCATTTTTCTAGGCCCATTACCACGAATTTGTACATTTCTACATGCAAATATTATGCTGCGATGGGGAGGCAATCCAAATAAAAAAAAAAAAAAAAAAAAAAAAAAACATTGCGAGGAGAGGTTTAAAAGCCTACTAGAACACAAAACCATGATCATTTGTTCAAAATCAAATCTAATAAGTAATTAAGTTACAGTTTCCTCAAGAGGTCCAAGTTGTCAAACGAACTCTGCAGAATTCGTAATCGCGACTCTTGATAAATGAACTTGTGAAAAACCTAACCTGACTTCGCTATGAGACCGCATAAGCAGGATTTTTATCGTAGAGCTGAGGGTGAATTACGAAGCTCGTAGTAGATCAGTGACCCACAATACTGGAACAAGTGCATTGTTTTATGTTCAGCCTGCTCTTCGTCAGGGGCTTTGGAGACGAGAAAAAGAAATTTGACCACAACTGTCACAACCCCGTCTCAATAATGGGTTAAATCGCTGAAATATGGTCCCTATGGTCCCTTATCAGTAATAGACCCCCCCCCCCCCTCCATCTCCTGAAACGAAATTACAGAAACATTTTGCCGCTGTCATGACCTCAGCAAAGAATTTTTATCCCTTTGACAACCTGATAAAATATTATTAATAAATCAATTGATGCTTCATCAAATATAAATGTTTGTTCCCAAATTATTTTTTTGTTTTGGGGTAAATCCCACTTTTATGTATTTTCTTGTACTCGCAGCTTAGGACTTTATGGTATATGATAATGGTCGTTCTGATTAGTTCATCAGACCCGCTTACTAATAAATATTATAATTTTGATTGTGTTTTTTTAAGGATCTTGCTCATGTGTACATCGGATGGGTGACAACACAATATCATTTAGCTGATAAGACATTTGATCAGACAAAAAATAGGAAAGTGACCGTTGTCCATGTTGATGAAGGGGATCATGTTGTGGAAAACATAGACCGTAATACTTGCTACATGCTCCGAGCAGATGAGCTTTATAATGAAGTGAATCAGGATTCAAGCAGCAAAGGAGCATCACAAGGATCCTTTATTGGATGTTTCGTTGATACAGCTACCGGTTTCATAACCTTTCAATGTGATGGTAAAGATACTCGTCACAAGTATAAGGTTAGCCTCTTTTTTCATCTTTTCATGGATTTTCTAATTACCTTTGCAATTATAAGTACAGGAAATTTTTATGAGAGAAGAAAGAGATATCTCTTGCTGTAGACTTGTATTACAAATTGTTTAAATCATCAGTACATTTCTTGGTGTTGAAGGGCTCAACCATACAAATAAATTGGCTAAGCTGGCTGTTGGCTGTTTGGCTAAATTGGCTGCTTGACGCTCATTTGAGGAAATAGGTGATTCGATAACTTTATCAACTAGTAAAGTGTTTTGATCTTTATTAATAAACAACGCATCACGTTGAAACTTCTAGAAACACGCGTTTTAGTTAAAAATCGTTGCTTTAATGTTTTAGTGGAGGGGCTTATGTTCAAGAAGAAATTTTGTTCTTCAGAAAACCTTCAGACTTTTTTTTTTAATATTGTAGTGTCATGTACTTTACATACATTTTTTTTCAAGGGTGAGAGGGAGGAAGAGGAGATAACAGTCATTGAACTGCCCTTGGTTTCACCTAAAATACAAAAAACTATTAGATGGAATGATGCTTTGATTGTTTTAGGCTATTGAAAATGAGTATTTAAAGATGTTGGGAAGGAAACCTTTTACTAAAGATAAAACTTTCCTTTGCACGAATGCTGCATTTTTTACTTTTAAACTAGTAATATCTAAATAAAGCCTTTTCGTATGACAGATTGATTCAATTTTGTTAGTTGAAAAAAAACATCCCCTTTTTCTTCTAACTAAACAGTCACACAAATGCACTTTGTATTAAGATGAATCTTGTATTTGAGAGTTTTTATTGTAACTCGGGGGAAATTAGATTTTCAAAGGCTATTTCAACATCTCGATCTGTCAAGTTTCACTACTTAGTGTTATTGTCTTTTTCAATTATCCAGGGAAAGGTCACTCATAGTTTACGAAGCCAATTAATATCATTAAGCTAAGAAAATTTCGTTTGCCAGCTAATTTCGTGGGGTTTTTTTTTTTTTTGCTTATGATTTCTCTCAATGTTGACTTAGTTGGTTTTGAAAGACATATTGCTCTTTGTCCATCGGGTTTTAACTTATTGCCCGTAGTCGTTTTTGTCAACTTTTTGGCCAGAAAGATTGATTCTTACATAACTAGTTGAACTAGCGCTTAAAAATTCCTTTAAAAAGGAGGGGGGAAAGTTACGTTCTTCGAGAGAGAGAAAAAATGTCGCTGGAAATTCTATTTGGTTAAATTAAAAATGAACTCTTTTCTCTATTTATCTTTTTTTATTCTAGATTCTATTCTTAAGCAGCATGATCATTCTGTATGATGGTAGTACAATTTCTTGTTTTAAATATGAATTAATTACAGGGTACAGAAACTGTTCAGTTTTGTTGTAGGCTCTGGCTGTTTTACTTTATATTTTGTAAAGTACTGTACAAAGGCACTGTTTTTACGTACAAAATTCGACTTTCGGAGCTAAGAACAAAAATTTTCAGACATATCAAACAGATTTCAATGTAGTTACTTTTTGCCATAATTTGGTAGCGCAACACTCTATTTTGGTCTTGAGAGAACTTTTTTTTAGAGCTCAGAGGCGTCTATGTTTGCAACAAGTGTAATCTCTGACAATTTCTTAAAAGAAAAGCTAGTGTTTAATACCATCCGTATGGAAACTATGAAGAAAGTTAGATAATGTAACTACATTTTTGCAGATATTTAAGATGTAGGTGGTTACGTTTGACGTTTTTTTCCTAACACTTTTTAGTTAGAAACACATTTTAATAGGATAATAAATTAAAACGATTTGTCTGAAATATGCTGGGTTATCCTACTTGAGAGAGAGAATCAAAAAGAAAATAAAAAGAAAGAGAGGGAAAAGGGAGATGGTAAAGGATACTATTTGAAAAATAGACTATAAGTAATATTTTTCAGTGGCTTTATCTGGTTAATGAATTGCAATTGTTGTTTTGACTTTTAATATATTTTCAAAAATTCCAGATGGAGCCGTCAACAAAACTGTTTCCTGCAATATTTGTCGAGGCAACAAGCAAGGACATGCTTCAATTTGAATTAGGTCGAACACAAACTACTCTTCCACTTTCGGCAGCCATTTTGCAAAACTCGGAGAAGCACCATACGCCTCAACTTCCGCCAAGGCTGAAAGTTCAGTGCTTACAGCAGCATCAATGGGCACGTGTACCCAATGAATCACTTCGTGTCCATGCTCTCAAATTGTCAGACATCCGAGGATGGTCTTTGCTATGCGAAGATGCAGTCTCAATGTTAGCGCTGCATATTCCAGAAGAAGATAGGAGCATTGATGTGTTGGAACTTATAGAGCATGAAAAGCTATTGAGGTATCCACTTGCTTTCTATTAGTGCGGATATAATAAGATAATTACCACTGACAATCTGGTATCTTGAGTTACGATATTCATTTCTTATAAAATCTTTTTTTAATTTCTTCAAATAATTTTTTTTTTGGTTTTTACTATCATATGCAAGATTATTTTAAATATGAGCGGATGCTTCTGTACCCCTCAGTCCCTCGCTCTTTACATTGGAATTTAGCCTTTATATGAAAATTCACTGACTCATTTAAGTATGTTTTTTTTTTTCAAAATAAAATCAAGTTTTCCTAGGTAAGAGGAATGCCATCACCTATTTCTGGCCTTCACTGCTTACAAAAAAGCTCACAAAATTGTGACATTATCATAGGCAGCGCAAGAGCTCTGCCTAAGTAAAGAGCAATGTGGACACTTTTTTTTTTTTTTTTTTTTTTAGACCAGGGCATTTCGTATCGAAGGAGTTGTCGTTGGAATTAGATCCTGTACCCTTTTTGGTGTATAGGACAGCGAGGGTTGAACTCCATGTCGAGGCAATCTTGAGCCAGAGACCACAGCTCATTGATAGATGATCGTATAGCTCTTGCCTCATATTCAAGGGAACGACCAATAGTGGTTCACTCTTCCGGAGGACTCCAGCACCAATCATCATAGGGAAGTTGTCCTTGTCTCATTCGATTCATGTAACCCTAGTAACACCACCTTCTAAGTCGGACTTCGTCGGTTATTCGAGGCTGCTTGGTAGGAAGCCTGATCCGGGAGTTGGGTACTCTATTAAACCAACAAATCGCGAGTGTTCTTCGTAGGTAATTGTTCTCAAATCCAAGTAAGGGTTTCTCCACAGCTCTAGACGGACTCCAGGATTTGCATCCGTAAATTACTATGGTGATAACGTTGCTATTGAACAGGCGCAGTTCCGACTTCAAAGAGTAATTGCTAGATCTCCAAACACTATTTAATTGAGAGAATGTTTCATAATAGCGTTTAGTTTTTAATAAATTGTATACATTTTTAGAGACGACTAAGAGCTTGAAACCTTTGTCCTAGGGGTAATTTCAGGTAAAATATAGTATAATGAAAGATATACTGTTGTCAAAAATATAAACTATAATGGGAGGGGGGGGGGGGGATCCGAGCATATTTCCTGAGAGAGGAGGTTCAGTTTAAAACTGCAACATTCAGCCGACCACTTTGATTTTTTTTAACGGACGAGTTCTTCAGACTGATGTCAGGAGAGAAAGAGGGAAGTTCTCTATCACTTTCAACTCTCCTCTTCCTTGTATTCTGGTATGATTCGCGGTTAAACTGTAAAAATAGTCATTGTACTTTAAACTTCAAATTTTCATTAAATATCCTACTGTGACTTTGGTTTTCAATTGTTTTTTGAAATTCGAAATTTACAGTCAAATTTACGAGTACTAAATAAAATTTCTAGATGGAATGTCGAGCAGAGAGCAGATTTGGCAGGAAGAAAAAAAGCGCAGTACGACGTTGAACACTGATTTGAGAGCCATATAGAATTTGTTTAGATTATGCATGCATAATTTAACCGCAATTGTATAACAGTCATAACAGAAATCCCAAATTCAAACAGCCTAGGTACTCAAAAGGCCGGTCTTAACAGGCTTTTCTTGCCGTTTTTTTTTCATTTTTTTTGTTGTTGTTGAAAACTTCAAATTTAGTAATAGCGTAGTGAATAATACATTAAGTAGAAGTGGATTTTTTTCAGTAGTAGAGAATTTAACTCTAAAATTTGCTTTCAGCTTCCATTCGCATACGTTGCAGCTGTACTCAGCTCTGTGCTTCCAGTCTAACTTTCGAGCTGCACACATAATCTGTTCTCACGTTGATAAGAAGCAATTACTGTATGCAATTCAGTCCGAATACATGGCTGGCCTTTTACGATCTGGTTTTTATGATCTTCTTATATCCCTTCATCTGGAATCCTTTGCAAATACTATGGAGGTAAACCAAAATGAATATATTATTCCATTATCACCACAACTGAAAGAAACCTACTCTGTCGAAGCGCAACAGCATAGTTTGAGTTCCCTTCTATTTGAATCTGTTCGTCCACAGATGAAAACATCAGAAATCCATGATGTTGTTGATAATATTAAGAATTTAAGCTCTCCAATATTCCCCTTTGAGGCTGTGAAGGTGTTTACAATGTCTTCCCTAGAAACTGCAGTTAAGCTTAATCAAGTGCACAATAGAGATCCAGTAGGAGGTAGCAATGAGAGACTGTTTGTGCCTTTATTGAAAGTGTTGGATAAGCTTTTATTATGCGGAATCCTTGATACTGAAGATATTGAAAGGCTTCTAAGAATGATTGACCCTGAAGTGTTTGACCCAGAATTTGATAAAGGTAAGAACTTTTTCTTTTCTGACATTAAGATCACCATATAAACACAATGTTTAAAATTATTACTAAAAAAGAAGAAAAATAGAACAGAAAATTTTCTTTTCTTAGGGTATTCGTTGGTTAATCGTCAATCTAGTACCTTCTATCAGGACGTTGCTAGTATGTATTTTGTAACATAAGGGAATGGGCGCATATATATAAAGATAATTTGGTGTGTTCGTTTGTTTTTAGATTTTTATTTTTTATAATAATGTTTTCAAGCAGAAATTTTGAAATTGATGAGCTGTCTGAACATTAAAAAAAAATCTTATTGAGTACCCACACACCAGGTACAAAAAAAAGATCATCTAACATCAAAGAACATACATTTTTGAAACTTTAAATCAAAACTTTAAAACAGTATGTTACGAAGTCACTCCTAAGTACCAAAGATTATATTTTACCTTTTATTTCAGCTAACTGTACTTGTGTTTCTTTGTTTTATGTGTGTTTTATATTTTGCGTGTTTTAATATCTTTTATAAAGTTCATTCATTATTATCTTTAATTTTGATAAAAGACTAAAAGGTGATATATCTTTTTGATTAAAAGGTGATATATGAGATTTTATAATAATAAAAAAAAAACTGTACACCACTGCGGAGTTTGTAAAACCAGTCATCGCTTCTGGCCTTGACTTTTATTGAATAAAAACAAACAAAAAAAGCACATATACGAACACAACTCAAGGGATTGGTCAATGATCCCTAGGGCCTTCTCGCACTAGATATTTTCATGCTTGTGAGGTAGCTTGTGAGGTTGCCAAAAAGCGTTTTTAAAAAGGAGGATTAGCAGGGTAATCCCAATTTGTTCAATCCAATTTGTTCAATCCCAATTTGTTCAATCCCAATTTGTTCAATTCCCGATTTGTTCAATCCCAATTTGTTCAATTCCCGATTTGTTCAATCCCAATTTTTTCAATCCCAATTTGTTCAATCCCAATTGTTCAATCCCACTTTGATCAATCTGAAATCTGTTGCCGTGGTGATACTCTCTTAGAGAATACATCAGCGAGGATTAGCAGGGTAATGTATGTTCAATCGCACTTTGATCAATCTGAAATCTGTTGCCGTGGTGATACTCTCTTAGAGAATACATCAGCGAACGATTTTTGGCAGTTGTCTCGAAAGTGCGGAAATGTCAGAGACGACATTTGTCTGTGACGATCAAAAAATATGATTGAAATTTTGAATGTGAATATATCATTAGTTCTAAAGAAGGTCTCTATTGATCTTGACTTGAATTGCTTTTTGCTTTATTTACTATAATAATAGATAAACTATATATGCATACAACCGCCCGGGGAAGACTCCAAAACCCTGTTTATGGACGACTGCAATCCTCTGAATATCAATCATTAACGAAATTAATTAAAAAATGGACTATAACACTCTTTCAGTTAACCACTCATACCAAAATCTAAAGATTTTTTTTTTATTTCTTTTATCTTTTAAACGTAGATAAGACATTAATTAATAGGATTAGGATGTTATGCTTAATTAACTACGCAGAGTGACTAGAGCCTTTAAATTTATCTTAAATCATGATCAGTGAAACTTTTTTTTTTATATATAGTTGGAAACGATGAACACCGAAAAGGTTTGCTTCAGATGAAGCTTGCTGAAGGCTGTAAGTTCCACTTGTGCAGTCTGGTACATCACTTGTGTGATATTCAACTCCGCCATCGTGTCGAAAGTGTAATTGCTTTTGCTCACGATTATGTTGGTGAAGTGCAGAGTGATCAGTTAAAAAGATATATTGAAATCAAGCAATCAGACTTGCCATCTGCAGTTGCCGCTAAGAAGACTAAAGAGTTCAGATGTCCACCAAGGGAGCAGATGAACGTCATCCTTGGGTTCCGTAACTTAGAGGTAACTGATTTAAATAATTATTTAAAATAAGCTAATTGGTAGAGAACATGATAAAATATATCCCTAGTTTAAAAGTCAAAAATTAAAATTTATAATCCGTCTATATATTTGAATTAATTCGTATTTGAAAATGCTGGAATCAACGTTTGGGACTGTCCTGTTAGGGAGTCTTTTTTCTCTCCTAATGGGCATTTAAAATTATTTGAATTATGTATAGGATAGAACAATATGTTCTATCCTTGAAACTTAATTGCCCAGAAGAAAGGGTCGACAAGGGAACTCCCGCCTCAGGATCAGTCTAACTATGATATACAAAAATTGCGGCCCAAAATTCGATCGTAACTTATGAGTTGCATTACCTTCTTAGGAGCCAAAACCAGTTTAGGGTAACCTGTCACCTGTTCAACACTCTATATTTTCTTTGATGCTCCCCGAAGCCCTAAATGGCTTTGGGTGAAAATCTTAAGATACCCATTAAACAGAACTATCGAAAACTCCAAAAAACGTGACACCTCCAATAGCACTAATTGTGACATAATTAGTCCCAAACTGTGCTAATGACCCATCATAGTTAAAGCAATAGTGTTTAGCTATTAAAGAGCAAGTTGTCTCCTATGTATTAGCATCATTATTTTTTTTCTGGGTTTACCATGTAGACAGGAGAGAGAGAGAGAGAGAGAGAGAGAGAGAGAGAGAGAGAGAGAGAG
>JAQQPU010010597.1:0-23921 GCA_029168905.1 Artemia sp. Kazakhstan ARC1039 | reverse complement strand
ATAAACATTTAGGCAATGTATTGCAGAGCAATCCCAAAAAGTAAGCATGCCTCGGATAAACTATGCTTCTTGTTTTAGAGTCAAAATTGGAGGAAATCTGGGTTATAGCTCGAGGCCATCACTCGCGACCTGTACGACTGGACGTCTCTCGTTAAATCCTTAGTGTTTTGGGCTGTTCTTACTGGCTGCATTAAAGCTCTCCGTAGTCAATGAATCTTTAATGTGTTCCACCCGTTTTTAAATTAAACTCCTGGTGGGGCCTTTTGTGATATTAATCTTGATTTTACTGGGTGACCTGAGTGGCAGACCTGCTTTGCTGGAGCCTAAATCGAGGTCTAATTGGGACCATAAGCCTAAAAGCTTTATTGAGGCTCAGTTGTGAGCATAAACCTTGCTTCCACAATGTCTTGGAAAATAAGAGTGAATGGATAAATGAGATTAGAGTAATTAGATAAACGGTGATTAGAGAATTCATAGTGATAAAGATAAAGTAATACTTTTTTAGAAAATGACTGTTACAAGCTTAAAAAAGCTATTAATGTCGAATAAACGACAGAAAACTCAAAGTGGACACCAAATTTTCCAGAAATCTTAGAAAAATCATTTAACTTCTCTCGTTTTATGCCGGAGATAGAATATTTGGTTTTAACGAAACTTGATTGGAAATTGTGAATTTTGTTACGGAGTAGAATTTTTTTTATCAAAGTTGAGGAGAGACATATCCCTAGAAACGTTCTAGCATACCTTATAAGAAAACGCTTAGAATCAGCTGAAAGTAAATATCATTAGAACAATTAGGCCCCTTTAGGAGTTCTCTGTGGTGGTACCTGCTTTGTTTGAAAACCTTACCGATACAGGGGACGTAAAATTTCATTATATTTTTCGTCAAATTTCATAGTCAAACCCAGTGTTGCCAGGTTGGGCTATTTCCCGCCAATTGGGCTATAAAATTTTCAGCTTCGCGGACAAGTTGATAGAAACCCGCGAAGCTGGTTTTTGGGCTATAAGGTTTTAAATCTCGCTGCATTTGGGCCAGAAATTGAATTCGTTTGAAACCCAAAAAAATCATGTTTGAAAATTTTACCTATTTGTTCATTTACCTTCTTTGTAGATTTGAACCACAATATAAATATAATATGTCTTGACTGTGTTATCCTCTTCTAATTTGGGGTACCCCACCCCATATCCTCAGCACCATTCCTTGAAAATAAAAGTATGTAGAACGTCTACTCTACCATCCCAATAAACATAATATATACGCATAATACCCTGACACCTTTTTTCTGAGCATATGCTTCTGAATGCTAGACACAAGAAATCAGAGTGAACAGTTATGGAAAAATGTAATGAAACTTCGCATTCTAAATGTTTTGGAATCACAACGAAATAAGCCAAGAAGGCAGGGGGAATTTTGTTAGTTTGAAATATTTAATCACGGAGAAGGATCTTGGAGTCAGACACGAAATAGGAACAGGTAATTTAGCTTAATTGTAGCTGTACACTGAGCTGTTCATAGGGTTGGTGGTATCTGGGGAAAATAAAAAATGTTTAAAGCAATGATAAACGATAATGAAGAACAAGTATATACAGTCAGAATACTTCCGTCAGGAACAGTTACAACGAGTCAAAAACAAAAGTAAAGAGCAAAGAAACATATGGTTCGAAGTAAAGCTGCAGGAAGAATTTAAACTGCTCAAAAACGTAAGGGAAACTCAAAGAAATATGCGGCTGAAAGATATGCCACAGCGAGAACAAGGGAGTATGCTGTTCAAGAAAAAGCGGCAATGAGAATTGCCTGCAAATGCGAGACGGTGAGCATCAGAATGTGTAAACAATGGTGTAAACATTAGTAATTTCATATACCGTACAGAATAATTTCTGTTCGTTTTAAGTTTGAATGTCACTCCCTACTTTCAGTTAATTTTTTTTTTTTATTTAATTTCTGTATTTTTTGAATTAATGCAGCTTTGATTTTGGGTCAACGTACATGAATAATAAAAACAAAATTTGCCTATTAATTTACTTTTTTTGGCTAAATGGCTTTCTCGAAATTTTGTTCTGACGTAACTTATGAATTAACCTACGTAACGAACTTCTATACTCGTATGTTTTTATTGCGTATATTAGGTACTTCGCGCCCTCGTCAATACCTTGCTCTTTACTCTAACGTTCGAATTTTGTTCGAATCACTAACCCTGAATCACAAAGGCCGGTTAATTAGAATAGATAGCTCTTTTGAAAGTACAAAAAAAAACTTTAGCGTAAAGAGTGAGGTATTGACTAGGGAACGAACCCCTTCATATATGTAATAATTTCTGTTCGTTTTAAGTTTTAATGTTGCTCCTTACTTTCAGTTGAAAAAAACTTTTTTTTTATATTTAATTTCTTATAGTTTTTGAAATAATGCTGGGGAATCCGGTGCCCCCTTCATAGAAATGTCCCTTCTCCCAAGAAAACATCCTCCATGGAAAGATCTTCCCCCGTAACCCCCTTCTCTGACTCCCCCCAACCAAAAAAAACTCCTGAAAACGTCTGTATACTTCCCAATAACCAATACTATATGTAAACAATGGGCAAAGTTCATAACTTGCAGCCATGGGCGTAGGGAAGGGGGGGGGCAGGGGAGGGCAGCTGCCCCCCTCCCTAGAACTTCAAATTTACGCTAGATATTAACAAGAACTTTTCGTATGTTGGAATTTTTTGTTGGATGTTACCTGGTAGATGGTTAAAAAAGCTGGAAACAAACAGAAATTTCCAAATATCGTTTGCGATATCAACATTTACGTTTCGATCTTCAATATTGATTTTCGGTACGATATATAGATAGGAGACTGGCCCACGATCGGCTGGTTTTGGCTTGTTTAATTTTCTATGAGTTGATTCAAGCGATAAGAAGTTGCTGAGTATGCCAAAGCAAAAGTAACTCATTCAATACCATCCTTGAAAAAGACAATTAGAAATACTCCGCCATTTTTCCACCTCCTCAGTTAGCGCAAAGTCTCTTGCTCCAGTCTCCTTCCAAAAGTGTACTTTAAGTTCTTCAGTTTGCTACTTTTTGATAATGATAATATTGTGAACAGAATTCCCTTTCTTGCTCTTCAGCTCAATCAGAATGTAATCACCAGCCTTGACTTTCTCAGTGTCAAATTAGAAGTTGCTGGTTGGGGGCTCGTCTTCGATGTCTATGCTGGGGTCTGAAGAGTTGTTGTATACAGGATCATCTATGTCAGAATCGTCACTCTAACTGTAACTCTTGTTGCGAGAGACACGCCTTTGGCTTTTTAGTCTTTTCACTTGTCTGACTTTCTTCCGTTCCAGGACTAGGGCTTTTTGGCAGATACAGCTTTTATCCTAGCAGTAATACAGTCTTTCATGGGGGTGTCAGTGAGCACTTCTGACTTTTTCATATTTTTTTTCCTGTTGATTTTTCGTGTTGAGCCTTTTGGAAAGGGGTTTGCATAGACGATCTCTTTAACGAATCATCTATTGACCTTTGATTCTCATTTAGAGACAGAACCTGTGCTGCGTCTGTTTCAGGGTTTATATTAAAGGAGTCTAAATGTCGCACAGGACTTGCGCTGAGCATAGAAACTTCTCTGGCAAGTGCTTCACTAGATGTGGTAGGCATTCTGTCTGAGACATATGACAAGAAGAACTGATAATCCTTGAAAACATCTCTAATTGTGGGGTAGACACCACTTGCTCTGATTCCACTGACTATATTCTCAGGAGTGAAAGCCTTTGGATATGCTTTCCCCAGCAGCTCAGCAATGTATTCACTGATATAGCTTTACATTTGTGGGCAGTCATACAACTTGCGGCTTCCTGGTTGTAGTAGTCCTTAAGGCGCCCCATGACTCATTTCTAGAGGTTGTAGTTTGTGAGTAGTGTGGGGAAGAACAGATAAAAGGACAACACTATCATTTTTTAGCTAGATCAAGCAATTCAAAGGTGTATCGGCTGATCTAGTGCTCTAATTTCAGATGTACAGGTGACTGTTTGGAGGGTTTGACTTGACTGATAAAATGCTGCAAGTAAAGCACAGAATGATAGGCAGTCATCCAGCCAGAAATATTTTCTGAGCTGAACGTGATGGTTCCTGGTAAAGCTCCCCTGAGTAAAATTTCCGGACACTGTTTCTGTGGAGGAAGGACTGTGTTCCCAACGCATTAAAACCAGCAGAAATCGTGGTCAACTGACCTCTTTCTGCTGGTGTGACCTTCCCTACTTACTTCTCGCCTCGCTGTGCAATGACTTTGCCAGGCTTGTGGATGTTTTCAGACCTGATTCGTCAAAATTTCAAATGTCTTGTGGTCTGAACATGTGTTTATATAGGCCTCGCTCCAGGTGGTTAAAGAAAGCTCCTACACTGTGACGGTTGAAAGCAGTTGTCCGTCACAGGCTGGTACTTTCTGGCGTTCTTACTGATAGAGTTTTAAGGCAATCCATAAAACCACGGTACCAATCTTTACCTGAAATTCCTCCCCTGTCTCCACTGCCTTTGCAGTTCCGTTATCCGGCACTCTTATACTCTTAACAATGGCATAAGTGTATGCAAATTTACACGCTTTTAGGGAAATACAGTCGAAAGCATATCAGCTATCGTTTTCAAGTAAGTTTTTAGTCTTTTTTCTTGTTCCTCTGTAAATATGTATCATGTGTTGTAACAGGGTGTAAGGAAACTTAGGACAAGACTTTTTAGAGGGATATTCAGCTTCTCAACTTTTTTTTATGTAGTCTTGCAGCGTTCCTCTAGGGACAGCCATGGCACTTCTAGAGAATCCAACTGACTTCTTGTAGAATAAGACAGAAAAAATTGCTGTTTTATTTTCTTCTGGATCACAGCCACCTTTCTTTCTTTTCTCTTCTGTTTTACTTTCAAGCATTTTATCTTTAATGAAATTTAACAGGAAAAAATGGAACTTCAGTTCACCTACTGTTCTGACAGGATTAAACAACGCCAGAATTAACACAGTTTTGGGTTTTAAGCTTGCCTACAACCTTTAAACATGCTGTTTACACAGCTTTTACAAGCATAGCCCACTTTTGGACACCATGGTACGGCATGCTGAATTTACCCCAGGTATTGTGGCCGAACATGGGAGTTAGCTATCCCGCAGGATGAAAAAATACTAACAGCAAGCTGGTGAAGATGGCACGTCTCAGAAGCTGCCAAAAACAGGCAAATAATAAGAGAATACAATGTGAGTTTACAACGCGAGTTTTCTAGTATTCGTGATTAGGCGTAGACTTTCAGACAAAATTCAAGAGTTAATCACCTTAGAACCTGATCCAATCTGATATTTTTGGTAAAAGTATTAATTAAGGTCAGACATTTTTAAAAACATACACTGTCATCTGTCAGAGCTTTTAAAATCCACCAGAAGCTCCATAGGTTCTTATATTGAAACTGTTTGCTTTGGCTAAACGTGGGCCGGTCTCCCCTATACCAATTTTGATATTTAATTTTGCCCAACTGTAAACTTTTGAATTGAATTCTTAGAAGAAGCTGTTATCTAACCATAATGTGATTTGTGTCAAATCGCTTTTGTGGTGTTTATGTTTTCTGGAAATTGGAAGTTGGATAGTGGATCTCTTATATTATACTGTTACAGGAAAAGTAGAACATGGAAAATGTTAAAGGCCAAGTTTTAGCGAAATATAGAATGATTAGTTTCTAAAGACCTATATTCAAAGGACCTCGGGAAGTATTAGTAAGATCCCTCCCCCCTCCATCACAGAAGCGGCTGCCCCCCTCTACACAAGATGCTGCCTACGCTCTTGCTTGCAGCCCTTCCCCCGGGAACTATGGGGGATTAAGTCATCTTCAAAGACATATTTACTAGACTTTCGAATATGCTGAACAAAATGGCTATCGAATTTTTGATTGGGTGACTTTGTGAAAAAAAATGAGCGTGGGAGGGGGCCAAGTTGCCCTCCATTTTTTGTCACTTTAAAAGGGCACTAGAAATTTTAATTTCCGTTCGAATGAGCCTTCTCATGATACTCTAGGACCATTGGATCGATACGATCACCCCTAGGAAAAAAAAAAACAAACAAATAAAGACGCTTCAGTGATCCTTCTTCTAGCGAAAATTACAAAATTCTACATTTTTGCAAATAGAAGCTTGAAACTTCTATAGTAGGGCTCTCTGATACGCTGAATCTGATGGTGTGATTTTTATTAGTTCTATGACTTTTAGGGGTTGTTTCTCCCTTTTCTCGAAAATACGAATTTTTCTCAGGCGCGTAACTTTTGATGGGTAAGACTAAACTTGATGAAACTTATATATTTGAAATTAGCATGAAAATCTAAATCTTTTCATGTACCTATTGGTATCAAAATTTTGTTTTTTAGAGTTTAGGTTACTATTGAGCCGGGTCGCTCCTTACTTACAGTTCGTTACCACGAACTGTTTGATCGTGGTATGCATGCAATGAACCGAGTTTGTAAAGAACAATTTGCCTTTTTGCTTTTATATGTTTTTTGTTTTCAGTGAAGCACTTGTCAATGTTACGACGGCATACGTGGAGGGGGTTGTTATTTTTGTTCGTTCGCAGAGCTCTTGTTTGCTTTTGACCTATACTTATGTGTAGGTTATCTGATATACCGATTGTATTTCTTCCTTGGTTTACCCATAACAGCGCTATAATAGGGTTATAATAACGTTCACTAGTTTTGGGCTACTTTTGGGCTAGTGATTGCTCCTGTTTGGGCTATACGTTATGCTAAAAACCTGGCAACACTGGTCAAACCTCAGATTCTCATTAGCTCTCAATGGTGGATAGTCCCCTGTGAGAATGCGATAATGAGCCCTTTGTCTTTGAGACGATCAGTAGATTCTGAGGCTCGCAAAATGATTCAAAGATGCCGAATCCCTTTAATGTTGCTCATTAGTTTCATCTTAATTTTA
Organism: Artemia sp. Kazakhstan ARC1039; assembly: GCA_029168905.1. Lineage (NCBI taxonomy): Eukaryota > Metazoa > Arthropoda > Branchiopoda > Anostraca > Artemiidae > Artemia > Artemia sp. Kazakhstan ARC1039. Next base: position 17,007 of record JAQQPU010010597.1, on the reverse strand, counting down.
TTTTGTTGAACAATTTGTGACCTTTGTTAGACTGACCTTGTTCATTCTAAGCTTATTCATTTATGCACAGAAATGCGTTGTTGCACATCAGGTACTAGGAATCACCTGGAATCGCCAAGGAATCACCTAGCGAGGTGACTAAAAATGAAATCCTAATTGAAATATAATTTTAGGACATATATGATACATTCAACATTATAATGAGGAGGAGACCTAAAGAAAACAACTTCAAAGCCGTTCTAGAGACAATTCGAGATCTGATGAATACAGATTGTGTCGTTCCAGATTGGCTACACGATATAATTCTTGGATATGGCAATCCTGGTGCTGCTCATTATGCTGAGTATGCGAATTTATTATGAACTTAAGAACCACTAATTTTAACTGGAATTCCTCAGCTTTAGTTCAAAGTTATTATATGTTGGAGTTGAAATCCTGAAGCTGCCATTGGCAGCTTCGGGATAAATGATTGGCAGCCTGTCAGTCATTTATCACCACTGCTAGTCTAATTATTACTCATTTGTTAATTATATAGTATTATTATGTAGAATAGGGTTATTAATGTAATTTAAGTATATATAATTATTGACATATATACTGGTTTATCACTTTTCCTTTTAGATTTATTACTAATATGTCGTGTAGTGTAGCTGAGAGCTCAAACTTAACCATCATTTATTGCTGTAACTAATTTGATTACTGTTTATTTTAATTATTTGTCACTATGATTTTTCAGCTTTATTTCTAATTTATTATGCATTTTAACTAAGAGCCCAAAGTTGTCAACTATAGATTGTAATAACTAATCGCATTACTATCGATTTTATTATTTTGCTACTACAAGTTTTCAGATTTATTACTAATTTATGGCATAGCAGAGCTAAGAGCCCATTGATAAAGAATCAAGAACATTAAATTTTTTTAAAAAATTGCTTTTGGACCCATCTTAGGTCTATTTATACCTGAAGCTCACGATTTTCTAAGACCTGTCTTTGGTTGTTCCATATTATGGAGCTTTTAGGGAAGTGCCACATTTTTCTCATTTTTGCCACGTCCAACCGTGAAAATAGAAAAGCATAACTAATTGGCTAAATTTAAAATGCTTTTCATCCATAAGATTTCGAACATTAACAATACGTTGATTACTACTACTATTACTAACAACTCACCGTAGCACCAATCCGCCTATGGCCAAACAGCTACGCACGCTCCTCCTCCATTCCAATCTATTCAAAGCCTCCCTTTTTACACCCTCCCAGGAAGTTCCCATTTCCTTTAAATTTTATTTATGACGTGCTCCCGTCCCAGACGGGGGCGACCTACTTTCCGTTTAGTCCTAGACGGTTGGCCGAAAAGGACAGTCTTTGGGAATCTGTCATCCTTCATCCGCAGAACGTGCCCTAGCCATCTCAACCTTTCTTTCATTGTAGCCTAGGATATATATGGCTGTGTAAGCTCCCATTTAACCAATTCAAACAATCAGATTTCAAGCTCACTGTCTGTACCATCTTGGTACAGAGTTGATACCTTGGTACAAACTTGGTACCTTGGTACAAACTTGGTACCATCTTGGTACAAAGTTACTATTTTTATTACTGTTAATTTTACTCATTTTAATTGTAACTTTTCAAGTTTATATGTGATTTATCGTATGTTGTAACTAAGAGCCCAAAGTTGTCAATCATTTTGCTTTGCGCTAGTTTTCTTTGCTTTTAGCTTATATTTGGTGTTTTAGCTTGTTGTAGATGAATGGTGGGTCCACAGAACGCAGAACCTGTCCTAGCCATCTCAGCCTTTCACTCATTGTAGCCCTAGAAAGTGGGATAGAGCTACTTTTTCGCACAGTCTACTGTTTGAAATAGTGTCAGTATCATGACGGGCACCTTCCACTAGTACTGATAACTCACTAAAAAACCAATCCCCTTGACGCCAACACAGCTGCACATCCCCCTCTTACCCCTCAATCAATTCTAAATCTCAGTCTCGCCCCCTTCCAAGAAGTTCCTGTTTTCTTTAAATACTTTCTTACGACCTTTCCCCATCCTATCTGAGGACATACATTTAGTTTCGCCCAAGATGGATGCCCGAATAGTAAAATTTTAGGCAGTCTGCCATTCGTCATCTGCGGCCTAGGTATCTTAACCTTTCTATCGTTGTGGCCCTAAAGAGCTGATTTGAGCCATATTTCTCTTACAATTCATGATTTTATATTCGCTCAGTCCCTAAGATGACGGGCACCCAAAACAATCTATAGACAATTCCTCTGGGAAACATGTAAAAATCCTCCTCTGGCCTTTCGGAGTACCGACGTTTGAGAGCCATACTTGACCAGTGTCATCACTGTAGCTTTCAATATTCTAATTTTGCTTCACGGAATTATCTTTCTATTCTTCCAAACTTGTTTTCAACTGTGAAAAAACATCCTGGGCCTTGGCTATTCTACTTTTAACATTTTCACTACATCTACCCTTTTTACATCTACCAAAGCTATTCACTTGATCGATCTTCTCTCTACCCAGCATTACCTCTTCACCTTCAGTGATTCCCAGTCTAAACGACTTAGTCTTCTTAACATTAATTTTCAGGTCTATTCTTGCACCCTGAGCTCTAAAAGCTCTGAGCTCTGTTTCTTAAGACGAAGTTCATCAATACAATACATACAAGTGCGGATAGAACGCAACTCTGCTTAACTTCTGATTCAATACGAAACCAGCTACTAACCTCATTTCCTGCCTTTATCGCAGCAATATTATTTTCGTACATAGCATTAATAATCACTTTAATTTATTTTTCTGGTATACCATTTAATGATAGGACCTCCCTAAAGCTCTTTTATCGGCTGAATCAAACGCTTGCTGATAATCTTTAAAACTAAGGAATAATCTGATTACTCAGGCATTTCTCAATTATTAATCTAAGAGTAAAAATTCGGTATCACGGTTTAGCTTGTATTGAACCCCCGCCCGAAATGTTTGTCATACTCATGAAAACGTAACGAAAATACATATAAACAAATTTTTGATGTGTTTTTTTAAGTTTTTTGTTTCAACCCCCCCCCCCCAGAAATATCCGTTTGTAAGGAGGCTCTTGGGGGCTCAAAGATACAATGTTCTGCCAATATCTCTTTAACTCTTTCCTTATCGTTAGTTATGGTCCCATTCACATCTTTAGCTAAGACAAGTCCAGATTGACCATTCTCTCTCAGTTTTTTAAAATGCCAATACAATATTTTACTATTAAGCCGCCTGGCTGCATCTTCTAAACATTCAGTAATTTTATCTGTAACCTCCACTTCACACCTCCTTAATTCATATGTCATTGCCTTCTCCATCTTCCGTACATTCCTTTGTTTTCATATTATCTATCACTCAAATTCTTCTTGCACAAGCCCCTTCTCTTCTTTACTATTAAATAAAAAAAAAACATATTTTTTTAACTGAAAATAAGAAGCGACGTTAAAACTTAAAATGAACAGAAATTATTCCGTATATGAAAGGGGATGTCCCCTCCTCAACGCCTCACTCGTTACGCTAAAGTTTTTTATCGTTTGAAAAAATAGAGTTGTGAGAAAGTCAAACTTTAGCGTAAAGACCGAGGCGTTGAGGAGGGGACAACCACTTTCATATACGGAATAATTTCTGTTCGTTTCAAGTTTTAACGTCGCTTCTTACTTTCAGTAAAAAAAAAACTTGTTTGTTTTAATTTAATTTTTGAACGTTTTGAATTAATGCAGGTTTGATTTTGGCTAACCGTACATGAATAATTAAAGCAAAATTTTCATATTAATTTTACTTTTATTTGGTTAAATGGCTTTCTCGAAACTTGTTTAAATTTATTTACGAACGTTTTTATTAGTAATAAATAGGCCTATACGTAATTTACGAATTAAGTTACATAACGAATTTATATATTCATATATTTTTAATACGTGTATTAGGGGGTTCACCCCCTAGTCAATACCTTGCTCTTTACGCTGAAGTACGAATTTTGTTCCAATTCTTTAAAAATGACCCCTTAATCACAAAGGCCGTTAAGTAGAATAAATAGCTCTTATGAAAGTACTGAAAAAATCTTTGGCTTAAAGAGCAAGGTACTGACTAGGGGGTGAACCCGATCATACACGTAAAATTTTCTGTTCGGTCTAAGTTTTGATGTTGCTCCTTACTTTCAGTTGAAAACCTTGTTTCTTTTTATTTAATTTTTGGTCTTTTTTTTAAATAATGCTGGGGAATCCGGCACCCCCTTCATAGCAATGTCCCTTCCCCCATTAATAATTCCTCCATATAAAGATTCTCTCACATAAACCCCGATCCACCCCCCCCCCCACTACCAGAAAATACCCCAAGAAAACATCTGTATACTTCCCAATAACCAATACTATATGTTAACATTGGGTAAGTTCATAACTTTCTGCCCTCCCCCGGGGACTTCGGGGGATTAAGTCATCCTTAAAGACATACTTATCATATTTTTGACCATGATGAACAAAATGGCTATCTCAAAATTTTGATCAGGTGACTTTGGGGAAAAAATGAGCGTGGGAGGGGGTCGAGTTGCCCTCCATCTTTTTAGTCACTTAGAAAGGCCACTAGAACTTTTAATTTCCGTTCCAATGAGCCTTCCCATGATATTCAAGGACCACTGGGTCGATACTATCACCCCTGGGGAAAAAAAAGAAAAAAAAAACAAACAAATAAACATGCATCCGAGATCTTTCTTCTGGCAAAAAATGCAAAATTCCACATTTTTGTAGACAGGAGCTTGAAACCTTTATAGTAGGGTTCTCTGACACGCTGAATCTGATGGTGTGATTTCCATTAGGGTTTTATAACTTTTAGGGGGTCTTTCCCCCTTTTTTCGAAAATCATCCAAATTTTCTCAGGCGCGTAACTTTCGATGGGTAGGACTAAACTTGATGAAACTTGTATATTTCAAATCAGCATTAAAATCTGATTCTTTTAATGTATCTATTGGTATCAAAATCCTGTTTTCTAGAGTTTCGGTTTCTATTAAACCGGGTCGCTCCTTACTTACAGTTCGTTATTACGACCTGTCTGAAACTTAAAGCATTTTCGCTAATATACCTAGCTGCGTTTCTAGCTTTAATCCCTAAGACACCATCCGCTACTTCGCCAACTATTTTCCTAAAATTATTCGATCCATCTTCTATATTGTCAAATCCTAAACTCTCCATTTTAATATCCAACTGTTCCTTGAAAGTCTCTATCAAATTCACATCCAGGAGTCTACCAACGTCATAACTTCCCAGAAGGTAGTCACCCTTCTTGGGTTTCAGCTTCTGATTGACCCTAGACACTACCAAATGGTGATATTTACTTTTAATATCAACAACGTATACTCTTGTATCTTACATCGATCCTGCCAGTCTTTGGTTTACAATAACATAATCAATAAGGCCTGCCATCTTACCATCATGTGAGAGCTATTTGGGTCATTTTATGACCAAGCACTGTATTGGCTATTACTAGATTGTTATACTTACAAAATTACCGTGGTTTACAACCGTTGCTAATTTATTTTCCTACACCGAATTTACTTAGGTTAGGATACCATCTTTACACATTTCTACCAATCTATGCTTTAAAAGCCCTAAGAGAAATACCATATTTCTGCCTATGATCCTGTCTATTTGTCCTTGTAGCTGTAATTAAATTCATCTGATACGCTACTATCTCTATTTGTCGGTTCTACAGGAGCATATACTACTCTGACTGATATTTTGCATTTTTTTTTTGTCGTAAAATGAACAACTAGCACTTTATTGCTAATACCTTCCCAACCGAAATGAGACTTGGCAGCTTCCTTATTAATCATGAGCTCTATAATCCCTGCCTATGTACCTCATCCTTACTGTCTGATTAAATAAAATCTATACCACCTAATGTCATGTGTCCTATAAACCAAAATATAAAAACAAAATAAATGAAAACCTTATTTTGACTATGAATTTTCTTTTCTACGATTGGCAAAATATACTTCGGTTTCAAAGTCAAAATGCATTTTTAAGAAAAAGGAGAAGATAATCAGTCAGTATCAATGCTTAAAAAGTGAACCTATTAATAAAGTCCTTGTAAGCATTCAAAATGAGCATTAACAAACCTGTCCGGGAATAAAATTGTTCCTTACTTCAACGTTCATTATTTATATTATTAATTAGTTTTGTAAATTAGTATTATATTGATTAATTATTAAGAATAAATATTTTAATCGTAAATTGTTAAATAATTAATTGCGAGGTTTATTGTGAGGGGTCACCACTTTTAAAGGCAAAAATGGCGCAAAGAGTTGCTATGCCACTTACTGGAGGGGGACGATCCCTCTTTGGCCCCAAATTAGTGGGATTTCCGCGGTTACTCCACGGTTCCTTTATACTAACGTGATCGGATGGTCTATGGCCACATTTAAAGCCAAAGTTTACCGATACGATTTCTAATTAACTCTTTTAGATTCGACCTAAGCTGAAAAGTTAAAAGAGTTCGTAGAAAAGGCTTACTGTATTAACTCTCACGCTGTATAAAAAGAACTGACTAAAAAATGGACTTGGGCTAGCCGCAGCACACGGGGGGGTTACTAGGGGTGGTAAAAACTCTTTTCAGCCAATCCCAGGGCTCCTAATATACTGGCCAATCTCCCTAACTGCGCACTTTTTCCCTCGTGGTCAATTAAACACGTACGCAGTTAAGAGGACCCAAAATGGCATCAAAAAATAATAGGAAAATTAACATTTATTGCTTAAAGAAGGAAAATATTGAAGGGGCCCAAAGAAATGAATCTGGGAGGGACATTTATCTGACAAAACTGGGACCAAGGGTTCCAACACCTCCCCCCTAAGATAAATGGCCCACATCCCCGTTGGATTGGCTGGAAATTCAAACACAATATCATAACACTAAACTCAAAATTATTAGACTTGTATCTTCTCTTCTACCAATGCCTGTGCTTCCTCTGCTTGGCTCTGGATCCGTCGTCCTCGACACGTCTCCATTGTAGGAAGACCATGGTCTAGATCGTCTAACATGCGCATTCGGTTTTGAAAATCCAAGTCCCCAAGATTCGTAGGAATTCAATGTGCACAGCACAAATCCAAAACAACAAATTTTCTCGCTCTCACGAATTTACATTTGAGATTAGCAGAGAATCAATTTCTGGCACATGTGATGATGCCAGCCATCGTGAAAAATTGGTTGCACTAGCCTCTTAATTTCCATCTGTGGAAACAACCCCAAATCTCGATAAAAAAGTAAATTGCCCCTTGGCATAATTTCAAATAGTCTAAGGCCGAAAATACACAGGCCTGTGAAAACGATAAGGGTTCAGGAAAATGAAGTAAAAATCTGAGCGAACCATGAATCGCTTTTTCTGGTTTCCCTCCCCTGGGATAATTAACTGAAGAATATACGTTGATGCTTATTGAAAATGAAATTTGGATACATATCCCACTGATTATAATTTGCCGAAAATAATGTCGGTTCCCATGAAGAATAACAGCTACGACTAGGGTTGCTGGACAACGGTTTGGGTGAAGCATGAAGTGACTGGGAGAGAGTATCCCCCAAGGAATCCAGATCAGAAAGGCAAAATCTCGGTAAAGGGATCACAACTTGTCCGCCAGTTGTGCATTGAGGAAAATGGCTATCTTTTGAGACTTCCCGCAGGAGATCTTCCCCAAGGGACCCCCCCCCCCTCATAAAGGAACAAACCCTCTTTTGAGTTGATCAGACCAATATTAGATTCCTTTCCAAGTTTTTTCAATCCGAATCGACATTCAATATTTCCCCACTTTCCCCCAACCCGTTGTAGGTCATTCATCTCTCTTTTGTAACCATCTTGTTTTATCCCCCATGGGTCTTTGACCTCTTTTTCCCCCTTATTGTCTATGTTTTCAAGGCACAGCCCATCCGACATTTTATTTTTCGCCACTCCAGGCTGAATCTCCAAATCTTGTCTCTTCTTTGCATTCCTCTTTTCGTCTCTACTTTTCTTAATTCTGTCATTCGCGAAAAATAATAAATTATCGTTGTATCTGATTTGGACTCCAGTGTCCACTATCTTTGACTGAATAATTTCATTGTAGCTCCGTTTAATATTTCTTTTCTCTCTCTTAGTTTTCTTTTGTTTTGTAGTAGCATTAAATAAATCGTCGTGAAATCTGAATTGGACTTCAGTGTCCATCCTTGACTGCATTTCTTCATTGTATCTCCGTTTAATATCTTTTTTCTTTCTTTTACTTCTCTTTATTCTTACCGCAGAAACAAATATTTCGTCATCAAATGGGAATTGAACTCCGACATTTGGTTTTTCATATTCTACTAAAATTTCTCGAACTTTCCGAGGAAAAGTGCGTACAATAAATTTCGTCTCATTTTTCTCTGGTACAATCAGTGTTTCATTTTGGCAAATTTTTTTCGGCGTCTCGCACTCGTTACAAGTGTTCTCAATTTTTCCATTTTCTGGAAATTTGGATTTCCGATTTCCGATATCTCCAAAGTCTCCTCCTACTAAAACATCCACTGCTAGAGTAAGTTCTAAGCCTACTTTTATCGTTTTTCTCTGGACCGTACCGTCGTTCCTTGCAATTTCTATTCTTACCCAAGCAGACGGTTATTGGTGCTTATCTCCATAATAACATAATGTTGTAATATTATTTTTATGGTCTATTTCCATCTTTTTAATTAGGTCCATTCGCACAAAAGTTTGCTCACTCCCTGGGTCAATTACCATTTCGGTCAATTTTCCGTTTAATTTTCCTTCTATTTTATGTGATTTCACAAACTCGTCAATTTTTCCTTGATTATGTGCTATAGCCCAATTCGATCTTTTATAGGTTACTTTCTTTTCTTTATTATGGCAATTTTTAGAAAAAGGCTCCGAGAAATCAATTTTTACCAGATTATCATCATTTTGACTATCAAGCATTTCTTTTTTCCGATAGGGCGGCGCTGCCTCCCAATTTGTTTTATGGGCCGGTCTACCTTCCCCCGCAGTCAACAAAGTATCATGTTTCCCCGTAAAAGTGTTTAATGTCTGGTAATTTTCGTTTTCTCCCAATTGATTCTTAGACAAATTATTATGGCTACATGACGGCCTATAAGTAACTTGTGATAATACGTCACTTTGCGAATTTAGGGTTTTCATTAGTCTGTCAATTGTTTTTGCGACATCCTGGTAATATTTTTTATCGGCCACCCTACGGGCCTGTCTTTCTTCCTCTTTTTCTCTTTTATCTTTCTCTCTTTGTTTCCTATCTTCTTCCTCTTTTTGCTCTCTGGCTTTTCTTTCAGTCTCTTCCTTTCGTTCTCTGGCTATTCTATCAGCCTCCTCCTTTCGTTCTCTATCTACCTTTTCTTTCTCTCTATCTTGTCTATCTTTCTCTCTTCCTCGTCTATCATTTTCAATTTTGTACATACGGGCCTGATGAAGTATTTCATTGGCTTGCCTATCTTTCAATTTGATGTATTCTTTCTTGTCTATCTTTCTCTCTTTGTTCCCTTTCTTTTCTATCTCTTTCGTCATCTCGTTCTTTCACTTCCTTCATGAAATTTAGTATTTGTTGTCTCATCTCTTTTTCCCTTTCTTTTCTATCTCTCTTTCTTTTTATTCTATGGGCTTCACTCGCCCTTTTAATCTCATCTCTGTCCGACATAATTTCAAAATTTCGTTTGTCATTATTTCTTCTCAATTCTATTTCTGAATTCCTTTGTTCTATATCTGTCCTATCTCTATCCGTATTTTCTTTTATTCGTAATTCCCCTTCATTTGGCACAGCCTCTGAGGGGTTAGTTTGTTTTGTTTTTTCGTATATCCTTCCTAAGTTTTTTTCGTACCCCCTCATTTTACCGCGTCTACTTCTCTTTGATTATATTATCTCTGATTCAATTAGTCAATCTTGGTAAGTTCAAAAACTGTCACGCAAAAATTATGGTACGCAATTACCATTGTGAATTATCAGCTCCGTGTAATGAGATTGAACAATTTTTCAACTAACTGGAATGTCTAGACTTCATTAGGGAATAACAACTTCTTTCACAAAAAGTAGTTTTACGCGAGTGAATTATATCTCCGAAAAACGAATTAACAGGGGTTGGACGAGAAAATAATCAGAAAAACCGCGCGAATATTCCACAAGTGAATTAGCTGGACTAAACTCAAACAGGGGAACTGCCCTGCAAAACAAATCATGTATCCTCCCTGGATACTCGTATTCCAAATATAATCTCCTCCTGGGCAGATTACTCAATAGGACAGGTGCTTCCCACCTTCCTTGTCCAATATGCGCTCAAACTGACAAATTCTCCTAATTTGCTGTCCTCAATGCTCTTATAACCTTCGTCACTGAAGATTATATCTAAGTCCGCCACTTCACTCAATTAATAACCCAACTTTCAACGTTCTCTCATCTGTCCTTAAACCCTGTAATACTTTTAAATACGGAGATTCCCCCACTGTAGACTCAACTCATTAATTTCACGTTATTCTTTTTTATTTTTGTCTAACAAGGCTATAGCCCATTATAGACCTTCTTATTAATTAATTGCGTATTTTTGTCTTTTTATATGCCACCACAATAGGCTACTTTTATAGGCTAAATTAACCTGTCTCTTCGAAAGCGTAGAATTCTTTAATTATCAGATTTACTGATAGGACCTTAACTCGCTGCCACCACTTATTGGATGTGTGGGTACCGCTGGGACCACTTATTGGAGGTTTATTAAGCGGGGTCACCACTTTTAGAGGCAAAAATGGCGCAAAGAGTTGCTATGCCACTTACTGGAGGGGGACGATCCCTCTTTGGCCCCAAATTAGTGGGATTTCCGCGGTTACTCCACGGTTCCTTTATACTAACGTAATCGGATGGTCTATGGCCACATTTAAAGCCAAAGTTTACCGATAAGATTTCTAATTAACTCTTTTAGATTCGACCTAAGCTGAAAAGTTAAAAGAGTACATAGAAAAGGCTTACTGTATTAACACTCACGCTGTATAAAAAGAACTGACTAAAAAATGGACTTGGGCTAGCCGCAGCACACGGTGGGGTTACTAGGGGTGGTAAAAACTCTTTCCAGCCAATCTCAGGGCTCCTAATATACTGGCCAATCTCCCTAACTGCGCACTTTTTCCCTCGTGGTCAATTAAACACGTACGCAGTTAAGAGGACCCAAAATGGCGTCAAAAAATAATAGGAAAATTAACATTTATTGCTTAAAGAAGGAAAATAATGAAGGGGCCCAAAGAAATGAATCTGGGAGGGACATTTATCTGACAAAACTGGGACCAAGGGTTCCAACAGTTGGAGGTAAATTCCTTTCCTTTTTTTAATAAAAAACACGTTACATCTGAATTTCTGATAAATTCGGAAAACAAACTGTGCAATAATGTCCTCATAGGCCAATTTCGGACTTATAGGCAAAAACTATCTGTTTTATTCGATTGCGTGCCGGTGGGCTCCGATATTCGGAATTAGCACCATTGTTTTCCCTAGAAACCAATCGCAAGCCAACTGCAGTAGCCGTGCGCCACCTCCTGAAAGACACAGACTTCTGCATCACAGACTAAAGATGAAAGTGTCGGTGAGATTCAGCCAGCTCTTGAGGCGATGGCCATTGTCGCAGAGGCAGTTTTAGGGGAGAGACAGAGGATGGCTTGCCCAGGGTGCAGACATTTGAGGGGCGCAATATTTTAAATAAGTAATCTAACGCTTATAATCATTTTGTAATTTGGTACTTGTATAATGAACCCCCTACCACTCAAGTGTCATTGACGCATTATAGAACCGTTTTTTTCCTTAGTTTCTTTCAGCTTAACATGAGATAAGACAAAGAGAAGTGACAGAATAGATGGGAAATGTATAACTTTTCGCGTGCAAACCCGCTGTACTTTACCCTCACCCCCCCCCCCCCTACTAATGTGCAAATATATAACCCAAATTTGTTAATGAAGTATTATATTTTATCTTACTTTTGTACATTTCATTAGGATTGAGGGTCAGAGAAACATATCAGAAGAATATTAGGTAAGGGGGTATATCATACAAGTACCTATACAGTAAGGGGTGCCGTTAGCAATAAATATAAGCAAATTAAATCCAAAATTTTTGCTGAATAGAGAAGAGTTATTTCAAGATATATTTCGATGTTGGCAATATCAAAGCGAATTGACTCAAACGAGGTAAAAAACATTGCGGGGATTTAGATCCCACTCAGTTGTTCCACGAACTTCATGATGTGAAAAAAAATAATTCAAAACCGAAACATTTCCTTAAAGAAACCTATAGATATATTAGAATTAATTGTGCAATTTGGATCTGAAAGGGTCTTCGCAAACGTTAGAGTTGTATATCAAATATTATTAGCAATTTCACTGTCGGTGGCCAGTAATGAGCGGTCGTTTAGTAAACTTATTAATATTTACATACCTCAGATTGACTATGGGCCAGGTGTGACTAAATGAATTTAGTATTAATGAGTATAGAACACGAAGAATTAGAAGCAAGCAATTGGGATGAGATTAATAATTTTGCGGAGGCTAAAGGAACAAAAATTAAATTTAGATAAATTGAATTTTTCTAAAATTTGTCCTGAAAATTTTGGCAGACATAGAGGGGGGGGGGCTAATCAATATTTTGCCCCGGGTGCAAGAGAGTCCAGAACTGCCACTGCATTGTCATTGAAATGGTGGTTGTATTTTGAAATTTCGTCACAATTTAATGAGACCTGGCTGTGTGCAACCTTTATAATTGGAAATCCTCGCTTGACTTCAGACATTAGACAGAAAATTAAGAAAACTGTAAGCTCTATGGTGATTCGTCATATACCCGTTGTATACTTTAAGCTGTTTTTTCTCAGATAGTAATTGGCTGGGAGTTACCGACATTACTATTTATATGAAATAAGATAATTTTGTGAATACAATATATCATTGCTGTTTATTTAGGCTGTTTATTGCTCTTTTCTTTAATTATTTTAGGCTGGGGGAGGGGAGATGCCTCACGACAACAGGCTAATGTCTTTTTTTTTACAGAATGCCAAATGAAATTCCAAAGCTTGATTTTTGTGATACATTTTTGAATTTTAAGCACCTGGAATCCAGTTTTCCTGGCTACGAAATAAGGACTGGAAAGGAAAGTAACGAAGGTTTAAGGCCACCTTTCAGGTAGTTTTTGTTTCTCGTCATATAGACTGCTGTTCAGAGGCGGTTTTAGGGGAGGGACAGAGGGGACACTTGCCCCGGGTGCAAACATTTTAGGAGCGTAAAATGTCAAATAAATAATCTAATGGTTATAATCATTTTACAATTTTTGAAATTTTAATTTTATTAAGATGAAGTAGAGCGCGCAGTTGCTACATTAAAATAATTGATAAAATCAACATAATTAAAAAAATACATAATGATAATTGAAAATAATTTATAATGATTTACATAATAAATTAAAAACATAATAAATTGAAGAAAAATTTGTTAATAACGAAAATTTTGTTAAAATTTGGCCTGAAAATTCCGCGGGTGGCAGGAGGAAAAGGGTACTAGTCAAGACTTTGCCCCGGGCGGAAGAGAGGCCAGAACCACCATTGCTGCTTTTTCAGTATTTTTAGAGTTTTTTAGATTTGCAAAATTTTAATTTATGCTTTTTTTGCACGAAATGTTTATCATTCCGTAACCTCTTTGTAATATTGGTATCATGTGATTTAATCAAAAGAAAGAATTTGAGATATATTGAATGTCAGAATAATTTTGGAGAACTAGAGATTTATTTTGGAAATTTATGAGCTAGCGTGCCGATTGATTAAAACACTTACCCAATGTCTTAATCGAGACAGTGCTTGTACGTTTTTTTATTGTACATTTGTGCATTTTTTTTTTTGCGTGTACATTTTTTTTTTATTATTATTAATTATTATGTAATTTATTTTTTTCCGTGGGAATAGGCTTTCAATGCAAATGAAAAAATAAATTAATAAAGCTTTGTTGATTTATAATGATAACCTAAATGAATTTGGACTTTTTTTTAAGTAAAAATACGATATATCGGTAAAATACGTTATGGTATACCGGCTGGCATAAAGACATTTCAAGCTTAAATAAAACATAGTTTGACCTACAGCCTACCAAAGTTCCAGAAATCGATGCCATTGTAAAGTGTACGCACTGGGAATTTGGAAAATTCTCCCTTCTATATGAACATTGTTGCAATGTGGTTTTAGTAACCCCGAAGTAAAGGTCACAAGTATACCAAACAGTAAGCTGAAAACTAAAGAAACCTACTGAAGATTGCGACGATTTGATGTAACGATCGAGCCATTCATCGGTAATTATCAAGATGAATCTAAATGTCTACACCTACCGTCATGAAGTTTTTTTTTGTAGATTCCGGTCAGATTTTTTTTTTTTTTTATAAGTATTATTATTGAATGAGTCACACACAAAAACAACACAACATCGAAATCTCCATATAATACTAACAAAACAAAACTAAACATTAGCTCTTAGTTTTGTTACCACTTACAAGTTGCATTACCACTACTACTATTACTGACAACTCACCGCAGCACCAAGCTGCCTGATGCCAACACAGCTACGCACGCTCCGTCTCCATCCCAATATATTTAAAGCCTCCCTCTTTACACCCTCCCAGGAAGTTCCCATTTCCTTTAAATTTTTTTTTACAACACCCTCCCACCCGAACTGTGGACGACCTGCTTTTCATTTGGCCCTAAACGGTTGGCTGACAAGGAAGATCTTTGGCAATCTGCCGTCCTACATCCGCAAATCGTATCCTAGCCATATCAACTTTTCTCTCATGATAGCCCTAGAAAGCGGGATTGAACCACACTTTTCATACAGCCCACTGTTTGAAATACGGTCAGTCAGCTGGGTACCCAAAACAATCCGTAGGCAATTCCTCCGGAAGTCATTGGCTCTAAATTATTTCGTTTTCTTACTTTTTATCATCTGATTTTTTATTTTTAATCTAATAATATCTGATTTGAAACTTTTTTTCAACTCAGATTTACTTTTTTCAGCTTAAAAAAAAGGATAGATAATGATGCTTTTGTATGCCAAACAACCCTTTTTATAGGCTGGGAAGCTCTGTAGCAAAACGCATGTTGAGACTTTAAACATGAAAGATTCCTTACAAGCATACAGGATTGCCAACTTTTTGGTCCATGAATGTTACCCCTGAGAGCCCAAAATTGTGTCATTTTATCCTAAAATGTGTCGATCGTGAAAATTCAAAAAATGGAGATTATTTTTTTTACTAGTTATATTATTTATGCGACAAGGCTATGGCTTCCTCCTTTATTGGATAAAATAAATTAAAAAAAAATATTGCCCAAAGTGTGCTTTGATAACCTCTATCAAAGAGGCCAGTTAACATCAAATATAATGAAACGGTAAAAAATCCATATAAAACATTCATACAAAATAACTTAATGTGGAAGCACGAAACTCATATAAACATGTAAATTCCTTACTTCAGTGAAAACCCTTTACTTACAGCATCTCTGACAGGACCTGGATGTTCAGGAAAAAAAAGCGATAAAAAGCGTTACTTTGGCGAAAACATTTTTTTATAACAAAATACATACCCAGTTGGGAAATTTTTGTTTCATGTAATAAATTTACAAAATGTGTCCCTTTTTTGAACTTTTTATGTCCCAAATCTCTAAAATGTGTCACTTTTTTGCCGGTAAATAAAAATGTGTCCTTTCAACATAAAGTATATCCAGTTGGCAACCCTGCAAAGCACAGCTTCCACTTCACTCTTCGACTCAGCGACATGCCTCATCGATAAGTGTTTGGGATTTTAAAATATTACATTGAGTTTGCAGCCAGTTTTATTTAGCAGCCTCGTGCTGTTTTGAGCGTTTTATCTGAAAGATACCGACCATGACATGGAATAAATTATTGTTTTCATGACGCAAAAAAATCAGGACGATATTAAAAATTCCGTAAAAAATAATACATACTTAATATGATACAAAATATTCACTATCTGTGTCGCAAAATATACACTGTGTCGTACGGCGTTAAAGTTATTTCTTATGCTATTTGTATTGTGATGTATATTATCGAACACTGTTTCGTATGGCATTGTATAGAGTTAAAGTATGAGATCAACTTGTATAGAGTCCAACTGAATGCAAACTCAATATACTATTTTAAAGTCCCAAACACTGTGTCGTATGGCATTAAAGTTAAAGTTTAACTGGCTGCAAACTCAATATAATATTTCAAAATCCCAAACACTGTGCCATATGGCATTAAAGTTAAAGTTCAACTGGATGCAAACTCAATATAGTATTTTAAAATCCCAAACACTGTGTCCTATGGCATTAAAGTTAAAGTTCAACTGGCTGCAAAGTCAATATAGTATTTTAAATCCCAAACACTGTGTCGTATGGCATTTAAGTTAAAGTTAAAGTTCAACTGGCTGAAAACTCAATATAATATTTTAGAATTCCAAACACTGTGTCGTATGGCATTAAAGTTAAAGTTCAACTGGATGCAAACTCAATATGATATTTTAAAATCCCAAACACTATGTTGTATGGCATTAAAGTTAGAGTTCAACTGGCTGCAAACTAAATATAATTTTTTAAAATACCAAACATTGAGTCTCATATCGTTAAAGTTAAAGTTCAACTGTCTGCAAACTCAATGTAATATTTTAAAATCCCAAACACTGTATCCTATGGCATTAAAGTTAAAGTTCAACTGGCTGCAAACTCAATATAGTATTTAAAATCCCAAACACTGTGTCGTATGGCATTTAAGTTAAAGTTCAACTGGCTGCAAACTCAATATTATATTTAAAATCCCAAACACTGAGTCTCATATCGTTAAAGTTAAAGTTCAACTGTCTGCAAACTCAATATAATATTTTAAAATCCCAAACACTGTGTCCTATGGCATTAAAGTTAAAGTTCAACTGGCTGCAAACTCAATATAGTATTTTAAATCCCAAACACTGTGTCGTATGGCATTTAA
>JAQQPU010010596.1:5647-29779 GCA_029168905.1 Artemia sp. Kazakhstan ARC1039 | reverse complement strand
TATTTTCAGACCGAAAAAATTACCCCCCGAATTTATATTTACGGAAAACCTCGTTTTTTCCCATAAGAGCCCATGTTAGACGAATGCTTACAAGAGCTTGCATCGGCATTCGTCTCGGAACTACGTCATTCATTGATGAATGTCAAGAGATTTTAATTACGTAAGTCGATAAAACCTTACGTCTCGTCTGATGAAAATTAAAAAAGGTTTTAATAGTATAAAAATAAAGCATTTTAGGATTGTTGCTTAATTTTTTTTTTCGTTTACAGGTAAGTCTCCACTACTTTGATAACATGTCGTATACCCGCATGCTCGAAGAAAAGTTGAAAAAAGAAAATCCTACTGTGCATTTGATTTGAGTATTCAGGAATTAAAAGCCTTAACACAAGAATCTTCAAAAGCAGGGGGTTTGGGGGGCGGCAGCCTTCCAACTTTAACCCCTGAAACGATCAGCTAACAGTTAGTCAAGCAATAATAAGTAATAAACTGTACAAAAACGTGCAGAAATTATTTGAAAAAAACTACGTTTTCTAAAGAGTTAAAGAGGCTGAGTCACAAGTTCGAACCTTAAAACGTACAGGGATTAGGAGATACAGTTGGGGGGCTGCCGCCCCCCAAGCCACCGCTTCCGTATATGAAAGGGGCTGTGCCCTCCTCAACGCCTCGCTCTTTACGCTAAAGTTTGACTTTCTCACAACTCTTTTTTTAACAATAAACACTTTAGCGTAAAGAGCGAGGCGTTGAGGAGGGCACAGCCCCTTTCATATACGGAAGCGGGGGTTTGGGGGGCGGCAGCCCCCCAACTGTACCTCCTAATCCCTGTACGTTTTAAGGTTCGAACTTGTGACTCAGCCTCTTTAACTCTTTAGAAAACGTAGTTTTTTTCAAATAATAACTAGATAGGTCAAATCACTATAGTTTAGTCATGGAATTTGGTAGAGGGAGATCCACTCCAGGAATCATTTAATTGTTTTAATTTTTTTCCAGTATTTAATTGAAACTCTGATTCTCTTAATTGTTATTGAAATACCTAATAGGCACTGATAACTTCCTATTCCTTACGTTTTGGACTCACATACTAACCAACAAATGTAGGACTGCCTATATGTATAGTAGCCTACTGTCCTGACTTCACACTATTTTCGCTTTTCTAAATATTTCTCTTAACCAGCTCCAAAAAAAGAATTGACGTAAATGTGCTAAGAATTATAACTGAAATTAGTTGCATTTCACACAACACCAACGCTACTTGTGGGAAATTTATGTCTGCATCAGCATGTTGTACGAAATGTCTGCTGGCAATAGAATAAAGTGTATTTAAAAAAATATATATATTTTTAACACAATCTAAAAATTTTGTGTGCACGTATAAGCGGTACCAACCCACTCTCTGTTTCTATTGTTCTCAGTTTTACATGCAACACTAGAAGACCAAGCTTTGCTTGTGAAGGGAATTATAGACACAGAAACGATATTCAGTGTAACCCCCCTCTGGAAATGTATACCCAACATTCCCCAATTCACAAAAGAAAAACTTTTGCATAACTTTAATAGAATTCCCTTTTTTTAAACAAAGAGCAAAGGGGAAGGTAATTCCCAAACTCTAGAAGTAAATTTTCCCTTCCAATTGACATCCCTGGCAATGTTTAATTAATTTAAGGTTTCTGCCACAATCATGTAATGAATTGTTGAGATTTTATGGACATTCTTTGTCAAACAATGCCGAATAGATAAGCTAATAATTCTAACTTTAACTTTTTCAAAATTGAAATATGGTTGCCATTTAAATGCGGGGAATATGTCACTATATAATGTTACACAATCCGTGGTAATACTTTGACTTATAATGTATCTTTACTTAGACAGCGCTATTGCGCTGACTACGATTTTTGTTTGGCTCTATTTTTATTTATTTATTTGTAACCCATCATACGGACAACAAAAAAGACGGAGTACAGCAAAGACAAAAGAAAGAAAAATACACTCGAATAAAGGTAAATGCACCAACTACATAACAGCAATAACTTCCACTAATGACAGTGCGTAGCATGAACTATTGCTGGAGAAGCGCATGCCACTGGTGACTAATAATTTTCCTGTTAAACTGTTGTATTTGTTTTTCTATTGTAAGCATGGGATCAGCTATTTTGTATTTTCTGATCAGGTAAGCGTTGCTTGTCCAGGGTGGGAACCTTAGTAGGTATTTTGCGTATTTAAAGAATATCGACCGTAATTTGTGGTTCTTAGTTTGCGGGAAAGTTCGCCAGAAGACGCTGAGGTACAAAAAGTGAGGGAGGACCCGTGCGTTGTAGAGCCGTGCTAGGATCATTCGGTTAAAGCTGAATTTCTTACCATTTTGCTATATGCAAAGCTCGTTCGTTTCTCAAGATGCTTAATGAGTATTGCTCTTGTGCGCTTTAGTGTCTGGCCAGTGGGTAACCCTAAATATGTAATATGGTCAGCTGGTGCTATGTTAGTGTTTCCGAGCGTGATGGATTCGGGCTTCAGCGTTTCAGGCCAGTTGAACAATAGCACTTTCGATTTCGAAGCGTTTAATTCAAGACCAATAGTTGCATACTTTCTTTCAAAATTTTTTAAATTTTCTTAAATTCTTCCAAGTTCACGGGCAATGTTTAATAAGTCATCAGCAAAGCAAACTAGGGAAAGATCTATAGTTTTAGAAATGCAAGATTTTAGATAATCTTCTTGTGCAGGAATCACGCTATTATTGAAAGCTGGAGCAGAAGTAGGTGCGCCTTGACGAGCACCCTTCTTTATTGGGATTCTAACAGAATCTGTTTGCTTCTCATACTTGATCTTGATTTCGGCCTCGAGGTTTCCATACATATCTCTCAGGGGTAAGAGTGCGTCATATTGGACTCCGCGCTTTGCCATTTCAAGTACAATCTGTTCTGAGTCAAAAGCTCGTCGTATATCATGTATGCCAAGAGCGACAGATTCGCCAGACTTTTCGGCATCCAATAGTACTGAAACTACCGCACTTAAAGGATGTCCACATCCAAGCAAAGGCTGGAAACCGAACTGGAAAGGTGGTGCGTAGCATTTCATATTAATTTCCTCAATAATCGAAAGTTCGAATATCTTGCAAAAAGTGGTAGATACTGTTATAGGTCGAAATGATGTGCATTCCCAAGGAGGCTTTCCCTTTTTTGGTACCGGTGTAAGACTTCCAACGCAGAACGTACTAGGAATAATACCTTGTGCAAAAATCTTCTGGAATAAGAGGGTTAAATGTTCAATAAGCAGAAACGATTGGTTTTGTAGGTGGACTGCAGAAATTTTGTCAATACCTTGCGATCTCTTTTTTTTTTAAGATGACGGAGGGCGTTCAAATATCAGAAACTGATACAACACGATCGGTGCGACTTGCATGTGATAGTTGGTTATTGAGATAATATTTGAATTTTGTGCTTTTTTCTGGGCACGGGGGTGAAAACTCTTGTTCATAGTGAGTTTTCCATGACTCTAAGGGGATTGACGATGCATCAGCGGCTGTTTTTTTTAATATCTTGCATGGACCTCTAAATATTATTGGGGTTTCGCAGAGCAATTTTCGATGACTTACAAATAATTTCTGTGCGATGGTTAGCTAGCTCTTTGGCAAATTTACGTTTGGTGCGAAGCCGGATTTCATTCACTATTCCGGTTCGTGGACATCAGCAATCTTTCCATATAGAGAGCCAGAATTTAGCCTTATCATACGCATCAACTAAAGCCGTATTTTCTGACTACCCCTTTAGTTGTGTTCCTGTTTTGATTTTTCGTTTTGGCACTACCGCTTCCTCAGCTAGACGAAGTGCATGTGAAACTGAGCAGTGTACGTGTTAAGCTGAATAGGCGCTTCCTTTTCGTGGCTAGGAGTGGATTGTATTAGCAGATTGTATGGAATTTTCATTTTTGATATAATGCTATCACATACGTGATTGTAAAGGAAGGGATCCTTTTTATTCCAATCCGTAAGCTCTACCCATTTCTGCGATCTTACTTTTTGCCTAGTTTGGCGAGTGCTTGAAGAGGGAGGTGCTATATTCAATTCTATTGGGAAGTGGCCCGAAGAAAAGAGAGCATCAAAGACGCGCACTTGAGAGGGGGAAGACTGTTTTGAACAAATCACATGGTCAAGATCAGATGTGGAACCTGTGCTATGCATGTATGTGAATTTTTGTGTTTTGCCTGGCACGATAAACGAGTTATCAAGTAAACCGTAAATCATATTTTCCCGAACACTAGATTCAATACTATCAATCTCGTTGACATTAGCCCTCAATGAGCAATTAAAATCACCTAAAATAACTGTAGGGAGTTTCCTACGCTTAGCTAGGAGAAGGCACTCTGATAGTTTAGCGATACTTCTGGCAAAAAGCGAATCTGAATGGTCATCCCGGTAATCTGTCGGCAGATACACGTTAACTACTACTAAATTACCACTTACTTGCGCTGCAAGGATGTTTTGCGTTGAGAATAAAATCTTTGACTCAATATCTCTCCGAACATAAGTTACAAGTCCACCAGAGGGTCGACCAAGGGCCTGCTTACGCTCAGTAGGAACAGCATACATCAAATGAGACTGAAAAATGTCTAACTGATTCACAGACAATGGAAGGACAAAGTACTCTTGAACACTTATGGCTGGAACACTTACAATATGGCTGGTTTTCAGCATTTCAGCTATTATTAAAGATCGGTCAGCAAAGTTGCCGTTTATGATTCAAGACACAAGGTTCATGAAATTTGAGAAACACCGGATTTCATATCAGACTTTGTAGACTTGTTTGTACACTTGAGTTGCACTTGAGTTGTCCACTTGAGTTGTGTCCACTTGAGTTGCAGCTCGTGCAGAATGCTGGCTGATTGGACTTATTTAGGCGATCGGAAGTGTGATCAGTTGATCCACACTTCGAACACTTTGGTTGATTTGTGCATTCCCCTGCAAGATGACCAACTAAATGACACTTATAACACCGTTTCGGCAAAAATACAAAAGGCTGTGCTGGTAATTTCTCGTAGTGTATTTTCACAAAATTACGAAGAAAAAACTCGAGCTCGGTTCGCTATTCGAAATGTACTTTGAAGACACGTGAGGTACCACATTGCAGTATTTTTACGGCATTTGGAATGAGCGGTTTGAGTGACTGTTCATCGAAGTCCTCCGGAACTCGTTTCAGGACACCAACGTGGCTCGGCGAGCGGACAGATGCCGTAACACCCTGAATGTTATTCTTCAACAAAGCGACAACTGCATCTGCTGTTTTCTTCGATTTTACCACTAATTTCTAATCATTTTTTGATTTGCGAAGCTCATTTATATCGTCACCACTGGGGCATAAGGTGTCAATAAACTCCTTTCCGGCTGTAGGAGTGTTCAAACTATCAGGCATGTTCTTAAGAACAACGGCATAGCTAGGTCTTTGAGTAGGCTCGTCGGTTGGTTTGCTAGGCACCCACGGGATCGGCTTATTTTGTGCTACGTGATAAAGTTCATCAACTTTTCAGTTAATTTCGGTTAAGTGACAGATAGCCGTAGCAGATGTGCTTTCATCCACTGCAGGAACGGAGCAAGGTGAAAATATGGCAAACGTTGGAATTAGACTTTTGTCACCATTAGCCGTTTGAGCGAACCACTTGCAAATGTCTATAACATTTTCTTCCTCCTTCTTACAATGCCTGATTAGGCGAGTTTTGATTTTTAACTCCTGGTGGAGTAAAGTCTTTGCGTCAATAATATCATCAAACGAGAAGAAACTCATGGCTTTTGCAATAATCACTTCCGCTTTTCTCCCGTTCTCATCCAGCGTGAAATATAGTTCAGCAGAGGATTGATAATAATCTTTCCACAGTAACCTGTATCACTTTTTTCGTCCATAATAAACGAAATATCAAGAGTGTCTGGAGCCAGATACCAATAAGCGAAGGAAGCGTAGTTTCTTGCTACCAGATCCTCGCAATTTAAGGTTAACACTCCCAGCAGGTACAACGTCCTTGCGACAAGAAACTCCCCTCTTCTGCTCGCTTATTTGTAAAACTGAATTATAATCAGATTATTAAATCAAATTAAAAAGATAGTAGAATAATAGAGCACCTTATATAAGTGAGTAAAGATATCCAATGGTAAAATAGTCCGTAAATATCAATTTATTATTTCACTTATCGCGAAACTGACGGTCACTGCAATCCACTGTAACTTATTCCAAAATTTAATCCGGCTTAAATATCAATAGATGTTCATAGGCCAAATGCTAAATGTGAACTGCTGATATCAATACTATTTATTAATATAAATTGGCGAACCAAAAAACAAATCAATTTAATAAAAACCATAAATAATATTTCAGTAAATCACGTATATTAAAAGTTTAGTACAACAAATTAAATCTTACAGAGTCAAAATCCATTCAAAATTACGAGCAAATGAATAGCGCGATAAGAGCTATTAGAATAGAGCTTGGTAAAAATTATAAGATTGAGCATCCTGTGGTGGGCGTGGGGGTTGGGAGAAGTGGAGGGGGATATGTACTGCAGCATACCAATAAACGAAGGAAGCGTAGTTTCTTGCTACCAGATCCTCGCAATTTAAGGTAGTAACACTCCCAGCAGGTACAACGACCCTTGCGACAAGAAACTCCCCTCTTCTGCTCGCTTACTAGTCAAAATCCATTCAAAATTACGAGCAAATGAATAGCGCGATAAGAGCTATTAGAATAGAGTTTGGTAAAAATTATGAGATTGAGCATCCTGTGGTGGGCATGGGGGTTGGGGGAAGTGGAGGGGGATATGTACTGCAGCATTAGTCGTGAATCTAGCTGAAAAAAGCCAAGTGCATACGCCATTTACCTTTGCCCACCCAAAAAACTTGTTTACGCTATACTAGTGTCGTCTGCAGCAGCTCATTGCTGACAATTTTAGTAAAAGCCATGCACCATCACTTATATTTATGAATGATTAATGTGTGTTTATTGTTTATAATATATTGTGCAATGTTTTTAAATTCACCAAGTAACGTATTTGTTAAATAGTTACTTTTCTTCGCTACTGCTTGAATAGCATCTACTTCAATATCACCCCCTCTCCCCCTCTTTGACTTGACTTGACTTAATGCTCCTGCTGGTGGTCCAGCCTAGAGAGACACGTGACTCTTCGCCTCCATTCGGAACGGTCTTGCGCAAGCGTGACTGCTTCTTGTATATCAGTGCCGATCATTGAGAGGTACTGGGTGAGGCTGTCCCTCCATCTGAACCGGGGCCTTCCGCGGGGGCGCTTCCAGCCATGCGCAGGGGGATCAAAATTGAAGAGAGTGCTGGCGGGTGTTTCTGCTGGCATGCGGACCAAATGGCCGAACCACCGTAGGGTTCGTGCAGCGACCTGACGAGAGTTGGGGGTCTGATCTGTTAGTGCCAGCAATCGGGTGTTCGAGACGAAGTCGTCCCATCTGATCCCTTCAATACGTCTCAAGAACTTTGTTTGGGCCACGTCTACGGCATCACGAGCAGAAGCAGCAGCCGGCCAGGTCTCAGCACCGTAGAGAAACTCTCCCCCTCCTCCAATAAAAATACTGTAGCTACGCCTTTGGTAACAAAATTATGAAAACTACCAAAAGGATTATGGAAGGGGGGCCACCCAGAGCGGGTAACCTTAAAATAACCTAACCTAACCAAAATACAAACTAAATATTCAATTAAAAAAAAACAACTATAATGCGGTTTCTCAGCGAGCCAAAGGTTATTGTCTAGTATAGACAGGGTGAAAAACCGGGTATTCGCAATACAAGTTTTCGAGTGTGTTTTATATTTTAGACAAGTACCGTGAGAAAAAACGACATATTTAATTGACTCAGGAATGGTTTTAGATTAGATTAATTTATTTCAAAAGGACCTAGTCAAACATGATCAATAGGTAACCGCCCATGGGGAGACATAAATGCACTAGCACTGGGCAGTTACCACAAACTATTTCAACTTAGTTAAAAAATAACTTTTAAATTTCTAAATAAATTTCACATTTCTTTTTAACACGTACTAAGGAACATTCTCATAAAACACAGAAAAAAAAAGAAAGAAAAGAAAAGAAAAAAAGGAAAAAAAAGAAAAAGAAAAATGAAGATAATAACGACAACATATATATAAAGATAACATATATCTTCAATCTCTGAATCATGGCTCCTCACCCCTCCTAATAAAAATTCTTTACTCTTTTTTTTAAACAAAAGCAGGTGTTCAGCCGCCTTAACACTCTCTGGGAGAAAATTCCATACCCCCTGGCCCAGATGTTTCATTTGAAATCCAGTTCGACTTCCACTCCTATACTCCGTCACCAGATTATTAGCATTCCTTGTATAATAATCATGCAAATCATTATTTTGTCTAATAAAATCTAAAAATACCGATGAACACACTTCATGAAAACACTGGTAAGTAAAAACCGCAGCCAGGTAGTGACGAACTTGTCCCAAATCCATCACCTTTAATTTCCTAAAACATGCTAGTATCGTTAGTTTCTTTAACGTAGCCCCCTATCAAAGGGACTGCCTTATTCTGTAATACCTGTGCACGTCTAAAATTACCAAATAAATTGCTAGCCCTTAACAGAAATTGCTTAGCCCTTAATAGGGGCTAATAATCGCATGATAAAGAAGCAACATCACCCGACCTGGTACGAAGTGCTTCAGTCGACACATAGTTTCAAGGCCTCTTGCAACTTTTGATGCTACAAGATCACTGTGACGTTTCCACGACATATTGCAGTCTAGGTAAAAACCTAGATACCTCACTAAATTAACCTGTTCTAGAGAATTACCAGAAACTAATATTCGCCCACCGAGATCTATGGGCTTACCAATTCGACTAAAAACCATAAAATTCGTCTTTTTTAGATTAACCGCCAACATACTTAAAGACGTAAACACACTTAGGTTATTATATAATTATTATTTTCCTTAGGTAATTATTATTTTTCCTTAGGTAATTATTATTTTTCTTAGTTTTAATAGTAAAATGTCATTATGAAAAAACAAACTTACAGAAGTTTTTAAAAATAGTCAAAAACCCTCAATAATGACGTCAGTTTACTGTGAGATCACGTTCGAAGGGTTTCAGGCTCCTTTAAAAGCTCATACGAATTTTTTTTCAAGATAACATTTTTCTATTAAGACTAAGAAATTTAATAATGGTACTTGTTAAATATCCCGACCATACTTAAGTTCTTGATCTGAGGAAAGCCGGTTTCTCTCTGTATTTCAGTATGTACTCGGTGATAATCTGAGAGAGATAAACTACAATGCATGTATATTCTAATTAAATATTTAATATATAGTCAGTATTTTGTTTAGGTTAGGTATTTAATATAATGAGTTCTGGGCGACCTGCTTTTCATAATTCCTGCTGTGGTTTCCATAATTTTATTAATAAAATATTATATTTTCATCATATTTTGGTATATTTCATTTTCCGAGTGCATACTGATATACAGAGAGAAATTGGCTTTATTATAGAGAAAAAACAAAGTCTGTTCGGGATATTTAACAAGTAACCAAATAATAGTACCCTAGTAACAAGTTAAAAGTTACCGTATTAATTCCTTATTTACCGCCAAATAGTCGCCAATTACTGCGTAAATATCAGAGCAACAAACATCATTAGAGGCAAAACATTTAAGGGGGGTTAGGAGCATAAACAACTTAAAAGTAAAAAGTAATGACGACAACAAAATTTATGGGATTTTCGAAAAAAAGCATGATAACCCTCACAAACAGCGGCTAATCGAAATCATAAGCATACAAATTGACAGGTCTGAAAATTTTTCCTAGCCTTTGGTTTTCTAGACCTTTGAAAGGATTGACTAAAAAGGAGACAAATTGATCAAAAGTAGAGTAACATTAAAACAAAATATCATATATCATATAAACAGAAACATAAATATCACAAAAAAGGGTTTTCGTAAGCTTGACTAGCATTTGTTAAAATACTTTTAATTAAAAAAAAGTAACACAGATTAAAATGTTTCTCGCGTTCAGTAAAGTGATTTCAGAATTCATATATATCGATTTCAGACATTAGCCTTTAGGGGGTAGACATTGAGCGGCAACAATTCAGAACCAAAAAAATGTCGTGAACCTGTCTGTTTCCTAAATAACGCAAAAAAATCAATATGCAAGTTCTATTTACTTTGGTAATGTTATAATTTGTATGGCCTCACATTTATTTCGTTTGAAGAAATAGCAAGAGAAGACAGATTCAATTGCTGTGAAAATAAAAATAGCCCTTTATATTCAAACTTTCTAGCTAAATAATTCATCTAGTAGCCTTTTCATCTCTAAAAGCTCAGGGAGAAAATAAGAATTTATACATCCTTTATACTTTCTGTGGGATAGTTGCCTCCTTGTTCTCCCCTATTGAAATTCTTTTATCAATGCAGTTACTAAGATCACCATCAAGTAGTGTCTAGGGTTAATTTAAAGCTGAAATTTCTGAAGAGTAACTACCTCCTGGGAAGTCGTGGTGTTGGAAGACTCCAGGATGAAAATTTGAGAGAAACTTTTCAGGAACAGTTAAATACTAAATTGGAAAGTTTAAAATTTGACAGCATAGAAGATGGATAGAATAATTTTAGGAAAAAAATTTGTGAAGTTGCTGATGGTGTCTTAAGGATGAAAGTTAGGAGCGCAGCTAGGAATATAAGTGAAAAAGCTTTATGTTTAATAGACAGTTGAAGGGGCTTGTACAAGAAATATCTGAGTGATAGATCATATGAAAATACAAGGAATGTATAGAAAGTGGAGAAAGCATTAAAATATGAACTAAGGAGGTGTGAAGTGGAGGCCATGGATAAAATTTCTGAGGATCTGGAAGATGCAGCAAGACGGCATAATAATAAAATATTGTACTGGCATATTAATAAATTGAGAGGGAGTAGTCAATCCGGGCTTGTCCCAGTTTAAAGATAGGAACGGGGCCACAATTAGTAAGGAAAGAGTTAAAGAGAGATGAACAGAACATTTTGAGATTGTGCTAAACCGAGATAGAGTTTCAGGGAAAGATATAGAGGAAAATGAAAAAGTTTGTGATACCTTGGATGTGAATGAAGATTTGTATTGTGAGGAAGAATTAGCGACAGTACCAAAAGGATTAAAAAATAATAAGGCTCCAGGTGCTGATAGTGTGGTAAATGTGTTTCTTAAATATGGTGGCTCTGTGGATAGAAATAAGTTACTGAAGATTATGAATATGATTTTTGAAAAAGGGGAAGTACCTAGCGATTTTAAGAAAATCTTAATTAAACCACTGTATAAGAAAGGTGATAAGAGTGAGCGTGGCAATTATCTAGGCATTAGTCTGTTCTCTGTAGTGAGCAAACTACTTGGTAATATGATAATTTTTAGACGGAGAGATACTGTACACAAAGTTATAAGAGAAGAACAGTGCGGTTTTAGAAAAGGTAGAGGATGTGTCGACCAAATTTTTACTCTTAGGTTAATAATTGAGAAGTACCTCGGCCAACCATCTAGGGCTAAACGGAAAGCAGGTCGTCCACGGTTGGGGTGGAGGATGCCATAAAGAAAGATTGAAGGGAAATGGGAACTTCCTGGGAGGGTGTAAAGAGGGAGGATTTGCATAGATTGAGATAGAGGAGGAGCGTGCGTAGCTGTGTTGGCCTTAGGCGGCTTGGTGTTGCGGTGAGTTGTTAGTAGTAGTAGTATTCATTCTTGTTACAGGCTGACTACCTTATCACCTTGTTACTTTATCATCTACTTGTTACATGCTGATTACCTTATCACCGGCGCTACTTTATTGGTCTGAAAACTACCTCAAGAACCGTTAAGTTAAAGTTATTTTTTTAAGTAATACACCCCCCTCCCCCGGAAAATACCCCCCCCCCGCCTTGGAAAATAAGTCTTTCGAAATTTGAGAATTTTATTTGAGTTTTTTTTCAAAATTTTCATTGAATGTGTTTGGAAAAATGATGGGCGGGGAGGGGGGGGGGTGGTTGCTCTCAAATCACTTTTGACTCTTAATAAGGGCACTATATTTTCCAATTTAAAATCAAATGAGCCCCATCTGAAGTTTATACGACCACCAATTCCATAGAAACCATGTACGTCCCCAAGGCATAACTTACAACCCTTGCCCCAGGGCTCTGGGGGGGGGCTGTGTCAACCCTCGAGGCATTGTTATATGTTCTTTAGACTATTTGAAAAAAATGGCTATCAATCAGATGCGTTTTGTGAAAAGTGGGATAGTCGGGGGGAAGGGGCTAGTTGCACTACGTCTTTTTTGACTCTTTAAAGGGAACTAGAATTCTTAATAAGGGCACTATAACTTCCGAGTTCAAATTAAATGAGCCCAATCTGAAGTTTATATGACCAACCATTCCATAAAAACCTTGTATGCCCTTGGGGCATAGCTTACAACCCTTGCCCCAAGGCACTGGGGGGTTGTGTAAACACTGAAGGCATTGTTATATGTTCTTTAGACTATACTAGACCTTTTACATATCTTGAACTAAATCACTTTTTCAAAATTTTGATTAGTGTTGAGGGAAGGGGCCTTGTAATCCTCCAATCACATTTCAACACATCCCCGTCAACGTACCCTTTAAGTTTCAATTTCATACCCATAGCCGTTCCTTGGATATTACTGATATGTCCTTTTGACAAACAGAATGCACAGTATTTGATTGTATTTGGCATCCCTCTCAACATTTCCTTAAAATTTCACCATAATACTCTAAGTTTTTTTCGGAGATCCAGGATAAAACATTCCTACTTTTCTTGATAAAAGAATTTATGTGTTAACAATGGGCAGCTTGCCTAGATTGCCCTTGCTCTGGGGGCCGTGGGGGGTTTTGCCAATCTCAGAGGGATAATTATTTGACCTTCGGATTATTTTAAACATATGGCTATATCAAAAAGGTAAAATTCTAGTTTAACGACTTTTTACTATCTTGGAAAGGGGTTAGGTTAGGAAAATGAAACTTTCAGTGGTGGGTCTACAGACCAAACTTTTTCCTGGCAAGGTATTTTGAAGTACCTACCTCCACACCTTCTCCCTCTAGAGGGTCCTGACCTTTGATAACCTTTAAAAGTCATTGTGTTATAAAAGTGAAACTTTGTAAAATAGATCTTCTACTTAAATGAAGTACAACAAAACTATTTTCAGCTTCACAACTTCGCTCAATCTCAATTTATGAGGTTTCACAGATCTGCTAAAAATTGGGAAAATACATTTCCTAAATTTAGAAAAAACTTACTGGTATGGCTTAAAATTCTACTCAAATAACAGGAATTGTATTTTCGGAACTAAAACTAAAACCAGAGAAAAAGAAACTGATAACTGAAGATTAAGGTAAAATCTTATGTTGTCAAAATTTCAATAGGTGTAGGACCTGTCAAGTAGGCAAACTTCTAAGACTTAGAAATCAGAAGGAGGTTAACATAGAAGCTCGGTAATACCTTCCCAGAGTAAGTTTTTGGCCCTGGATTCATTACTGAAAGTTTCATTTTCCTTGCCTAACCCCTTTCCAAGATAGCAAAAACTAGCGAAACTAGAAATTTTCCATATGAAAACTTTGATTGGATACAATTGGGGAAAAGAAGACGTGGGGGAGGATAGTTGCCCCCTGATCACTTTTTACTCTTAAAAAACACTAGAACTTCCGATTTCCAATCGAATGAGCCCCTCCAAAGTTTTTATGACCACCCCTTCCATATAAAGTGCCTCTGGACAAAAAAAACAACAAAATCGAACGTTGAACCCATATTGCTCTTTACTATAGGCAACGCTATAGCGTTGCGTTTGATCAGGTTCATAGTTTTGGGAAATTTGGGGTTATTGGGAAAATATTACAACTCTACAAAATTAGATGAGGACCCTTATTGCCAAAAATTATCCCTTTCTAAAAATTGTCATCGCAATAAATTTTCAAGTACGTCCTAACCGTATTCGTATGGAATGTTCGCCAGGAGTACAATTACGAACCCCATAAGACAGTTTGGAGGCTTAAAGCTTATTTTATTAAAGTTTTTTTTAGATATTTCAATCCGTTTTCTATCGTCTTCTTTCAGTTGGATTTCAGACTATTTTCAAGTTCACGATTATATTTTTCTTATTGTTTCAAATATGTCGGTTCAAAGACCCCCCTCCCCCTCTAGTATTTTTTTTAGGAAATTGGACCTAAAATTAAACTATTGTTGGTTTAAAATACTCCCTAGCGAATCATGCTATCCCCCTCTCCAAAAAAAGACTTCGGGAGGCAAAGCATTTTAATTTTTAGCAATAGACTCCAACTTACTGTTTCATTCTAATTTTTTATTATTACATGGTTCGAGTATTTATTTTATTTACTTATATTATGAATTATTTATTTATTTTATTTTATTATACGTCACTGTGTACTGTCGGAAAAGGCTCTCGATCGTGAGATGAGAATATTCAGCGCTTCTCCAAAACACCATCCAAGGAGTTGTTTTTCAACCCCCTGTTTTCAACATAATTTAAAAAAAATGTCTGGCAATACAAATCAGCATTTTAAGGAACACTTACTCCTTTTCTGCCCTATCACATAAATAAATAAGAACAGCCGCAACTTTCTTTATCTGAATTCCAGCTTGTCTATCAGATAGTAGATTAAACCACTTGGATGATTCTAAAGGTAAACACTTTATGAGTTCCAACCAATCAATGGAGTCGCAGGAGGAGAATTTTTGAATCACCAGCGTAATAAACATATTCAATACTTCCAGCAGTTCTTCTGACCTTTTAATGAAAGAAAGGGTTAATTAGTCTATAAACTTAAAAAAAACCTGCACAAAAATTTTCGTAAAAAAGAGCTAAGCACAATTAATTGCTAATTACATAATGTTATAGTGGTAATTACAGTTAATAAGGGTAAGTACACTTAGCTTAATTATTGTGTTCTGTTGAACGCAGTTGGGACATCATAATGAATTTCTTGCGAACAAAAAAAAAAAAAATCTTGCAACTCCATAGAGTCTTTGGCCCCAACCATAAATTTTGTTAGCTCATACTATAGATAAACATACCAAGAATTTTCTATCTGTAAGTGGATGAATTACAGCTTATTGAACTCTATAGCACAAAAAGTAAATAACTGTAATAGGTTTCATTAAGTGCCTTTGAACACAATTCTATAGTATGTGATTACTACAATGTACCAGAATAACATTGCTGCGGTTAAGGTAGGAAATGAGGATAGTAGCTGGTTTCGTATTAAATCAGGAGTTAAGCAGTTCTACACCATTTATATGGATCATTTTGATGGACTTTGTACTAAGAAGCACAGGAAAGGCAATGGGAGAACAAGGAATCAAATGGGGAAGTAAAACTTTCATAGACTTAAATTATGCTGATAGTTTAAGCATCTTAAATGAAAAAATACTAGCATAATGAATGAATTTTTAGAAGTTTTATGAGTTCAGGGTGCAAGAATAGGTTTGAAAATTAATGTCAAGAAGACTAACCCGCTAAGACTAGGAATAAGTGAAGGTGAAAAGGCGATGTTGGATAATAAGAAGATCTATTGGAAATTACCGTTTGGGTACACGATTGTTTTGGGTACACGACTGACCATATCTCAAAGAGTAAGCTGTACGAAAAATATGGCTCAATCCCACTTTCTAGGGTTATAATTACAGAAAGGATAAGAGAAGATGTCGTAAGGAAACATTTAAGTGCAATGAGAACTTCTTAGGAGGGTGTGAGGCAGGCTTTGAATAGATTGGGACGGAGGGGGAGCCTGCGTAGCTGTGTTGGTCACAGGTAGCTTGGTTCTGCAATGAGTTATTATTAGTAGTAATAGTAGTTATTGAAAGCGGGGAAGGTTTCTAAGGGTGTATTCCAGAACTCGACTATCGTAAAAGATCATTTGTTATTATTGTTGCTTCAAGATGACGATTAACACAAGGCCCCTTCTGTGTATTATGAGAATCAATTTCTTGCTTTCTGCCATTTAGGCTGAAGCTTATGACAAGCTAATAAGAAAAAAAACTAAAAACGGAATTTATGAATCACCAGTGCAACAAATATGTTAAATAATTCCTGCAGTTCTTTTGACCTTACTAACGAAAAACGCGCAATTGGTCTGTAAGCTGAAAAAACATACACAACTTTCCATAATTATACAGGAGAAGAAAAATAAAGTCTCCAAAGGTGTGTTCCAAAAAGTCAATTATTGTTATTGATAACTAATCATTCGTTATTGTTTCTGTTCCAAGACGACAGATAACACGAAATTATAAGAATTTTTAATTGTTCTAAGTGCAGAATGGACTGCGATATTATCCCCTTTTATCTGTTATAGGAATTTTAGGCGGTAATTTTGTTGTTTGCCATTTTAGGACGGATAACACAAAATTATAAGAATTTTTAATTATTCTAAGTGCAGAATGGACGGCAATGTTATCCCCTTTTATCTATTATAGCAATTTTAGGCGGTAATTTTGTCGTTTGCTATTTTAGGGTGAAAGTAATAACAAATATTTAATGACCGTTAATAATTATTGGGTCCTGGAGCACACTCGAACTATTTCGTCGCAAATAAAAATTTATAGAGAAAAATTGACAAAAATCAAAGCGTGTAGCTGAATAATGTGGTTCCTTACACGGTTGTGCTGGGAGGATTGTTCAAATAATATTAAGAGTGTTCCAATTAACTTCAATTTTTTTAACCTTTCTAAAATGAAATAGCCTTTCATATTCTTCGTCTTTCTGTCAAAATGATATTGCCAAGTTTCAAACCCAGAAACAAGAATCTTTTGCACATTCAATTTATACTAACATGTTAGTTAACACTGAACATCACTTCTAAGCAAGTTAGAAGCGCATAATAGCGCTGAAAAAAAAAAAACAACACAGAACGAAAAAATTATCATTCCCACAATTTGAGATTTGCAGAGAAGTGAATAACCGCTTTTCGGACAGTCTTTCTGTGATATTTAGAAGAAAGCAGTAAAAATGAGACTTTCAGAAACCAACTTAGATATCAAGCCATGAAACCTCTACCTTCCAAACAGCCCGTGGTAACAAACTGTGAGGAAATTTCTACGGAGGAGTTTCCCGCGAGGGGAGGGAATTTTTCATGGAGGGCGAGCCATATTTACCGCCATTATTTGAAAAACTATCAGAAATCAAATAAAAATTAAATATTCTCAACTGAAAGTAAGGAGTAACATTAAAACCAAAACGAGCAGAAATTATTCCGTATACGAAGGGGTTACCCCCCTCCTCAATGCCTTACTCTTTACGCTAAAATTTGACTGTTTGCAAAGTTTGAGATTTGCAGAGAAGTGAGCAACCACTTTTCGGACAGTCTTTCTGTGATATTTAGAAGAAAGCAGTGAAAAAGAAACTTTCAGAAACCAACTTAAATATCAAGCCATAAAATCTCTTATAGTTTTCCAAACAGCCCATGGTAACAAACTGTGAAGAACTTTCTACGGAGGAGTTTCCCGTAAGGGGAGGGAATTTTTCATGGAGAGCGAGCCCTATTTACCGCCATTTTTTGAAAAATCATCAGAAATTAAATAAAAAACAAGTATTCTCAACTGAAAGTAACGAGCAACATTAAAACTCAAAACGAAATAGAATTTATTCAGTATACGAAGGGATTACCCCCCCCCCCCAATGCTTTGCTCTTTACGCTAAAGTTTGACTGTTTGCCACATTTTTTTAAAGAATGACTCGTGAAATACAACGGCCGTTTAACTAGAATAGGAAGCTTTTTTAAACTTGCTAAAACTTTAGCGTGAAGAGCAAAGTATTTAGGACGAGGGAAACACCTTCATATGCGGAGTAATTTGAGTTTATTTCGAGTTTTAATGTTAATCTTTACTATCAGTGACAAACACATGTTTTTATATTAACCAAGATCACGAACCAATCTTTAAATATTGAAGAAAATGCAACTCTCGGAGCGACTGTTTACCCTATAAACTGGGGTTGTACTATAGATGCTCTTTAACTGCTAATATTGCTATACTGTAAAAGCTTAAAGTGATATACAGTGGGTTCAAAAGTGACTTCAAAAATAAGTACTATATCATCCTTAACATTAACCTGCATTTAAAATAAAATTAACTATGGTTAAGAATTCATCGAGGTTTCAAGGATTTCAGTGTCAATCAATCCCTCGTTCGAAACTAAATACTGACTTCAATTGAACTGTTATCTCACTAAAGGCGCATTCACAATACGATTTCACTAACGTTGCATTATCGCCACTGTCATGCCTAACGACTGAATGCGATGTTTTATTAGTTCTGATATAATTACCATAAATCGTTTGCTAAGCTATTCTGAAAGTGAAGATAAGCAGGGTAATGTAGATAAGAAGGATTTAAGTGTGACTGATCATACATTCCTGTTAATCCTATCCTTGAGAAAAGCATTAAAAACAGTGTTGCAATTATATCACAACTGTGAAAGTTTCGAGGGTTTCAGTCTCAATCAACCACTCCTCCAAAACTAAATACTGACTTTAATTGGACCGCTATTTCACTAAAAGCGCATTCACAATACGATTTAGCTAAAATCATGTTATCCTCACTTAGTGGTAGCTTCGGCAAACTGCATAGTGGTAGCTTCGGCAAACTGCAGCCAAAACTATGATTTAACGTCATAAAACCGGCATAAATCGTCTCTGAAGAGAGAACCCCATAATCTGAAGCATCGGACCAAATTTATCTCAGTTGGTTTTTAGATAATCCAAAGAGAGCATTCCCTTTATATTGCCTAAAGGCTAGCGAATATACTATCATTATAGATTGCATTTAGTCAGTAGGTTTCATCAATAGGTTTATACGTACTATGGTGCATAGTACCATTTTATACATAGTTTCGTATCTATAACGTGTTTTGTATCATGGCTCGGGACTCTGGTTGGAACTCTCAGCAAATGTTTCCCTTCTTTTTTTTAGTTGGAGGGGGTGGGGAAGAGACAAACTATTTTTCATTCAGTCTTCACAAAACAGTGCACGCTACGTGTTTGTTTCTCCTTTATACCACCGACAGGCTTTTTGGCTAGGCACACAGCTTTGGAGATATTTGGGGACAAAAAGGAGATATTTTCCTTGGTGTTGATAGTTGATTATAGAACTATAGTTGATTTCGACTCAAATATTTGTGCGACTCTCTATTTTTTTTTCTCTTTCTAAAATTATTTTTCCAATTCAAACATTTGTCTCTTCTTAAAATTATAGTTGATTCCGACTCAAATATTTGTGCGTCTCTTTCTATTTTGTTTCTCTCTTTCTTTTTTTCTCTTTCTAATTTTTTTTCCAATTCAAACATTTGCGTATGTGTATTTTTTTTCTATCTTATACTTGTACTTCAACAAGTCCTTTGACTAGAGAACGACACTATCGAATACCGATATATAACCAATTTCATTGATTAATTTAATCATCGCTTAGATTGACAAAATAGTCAAAGCGATTGACATCGCATTCATTTGAAAGAAGTCAAACTGTCTATATATATAGGATCGGGGAGGTGGTCTTTTAATTAAACGGTCTCAAGCCTTTTCTTTCAAAACTCCAGCCATCAAAATCTATTTTTCGACTTGTAGATCAATTCCTTACTTTAAGACTCATTTCAATAACACAACCATTGATAACTTGCAGACCAATTTATTTATTTCCCTCAGAATTGTTCAAAGTAGCGATATATAATTGACCATCATCAAGGGAGTTACTCGATAAGAGGTAATGGCTAGCCCAGCTCATTCCTGCAGCCAGTGTCTCTACAATAGCACAATCTCTTTGCCTCCGATTATGGTTGGCGTAGGATCAGTAGAGCAGGTTGCCAGCTAGTGGCTCACCTGGTTGGACTTATTGCAACAGTTGGGTTAAAATCACCCTGCTAAGGTTTCATTGGAAAATTATGAAGTACGATAGGGCAATAAAACACTATTTCAGAGTTCCAAACTTAAATTTTTGAATCTAATTAACAGAAAATTTAATGAAATTATAATCTAGCTCAATTAACTAATATCATTTTGGAGGCAATAAAATTATATTATGCCAATTTCAAAATTTATTGATGATGTGATCTAAAATGTGATCAACACTTATATGGTCTAGAAGTACAGAATCTCCGGTCAGCAATGTTCACAGAACTGTGTTAGAGGGGAGGAGATCGACCCCCCCCCCCAACCCACAAAAACAGACGGATCATATGAAAATACACATAATTAGGCGGAATATCGTAAAAGTTCCTTTATTTTGCGGAGATGAGCCGCAAGTGCTCCCCCCCCCTGGGTATGTGCTGCTTTCATTACTTACCTTCTAGTTGCAGCTAAATTTCGGCAGTGAACTGCAGAGGTTAGTAGAGTATCTCCAATAGAGTAAATCAAAGCCGAAGCCAAAATATCTTCTTCAAAACAAAGACCAAAAAGTTCAAATATTGAAAGGAGTAAATTTGAAGGACACTCCTCAAAAGAAAGACTCTCTAAACGGGGAAGCAGTTTTAGGAATTCAACAATAATCTCTCGCATTTCTACCAATTCTGTTTGTTCTTCACTAGATTCAGTATGAGAAGCAAAAGTTGATAGAAGGAATGATGGGTTCTTTTCACTTTCCAAAAAAAGCCTGCAAAAATTATAAAGATAAGAAAAAGAGGAAGGCAATTCAAATAGAGAAAGAGAGCGGGAGAGAGAGAAAGAGGGGAGTGGACACAAAACAAATCAGTTTTTTCATTTTTTGTTATTATATCATGCCACTAGTTTTGGTAAATAGACTAAACTTTATTCAATGCATTCTGACTATTCGATTCTTTTTATATCAGCTTTACGCCCATTGTTTAATATTCAAGATATGCGAAAAACATGTATTTTGTAATTTCATTAGTGTAAGTTTTTATTATATTTACATAGGTACTATAGAAACTGAAGGACTGATCATAAATTTTGCGCTACTGATTTTGCAGTGCGTTCGAGCATCCTTGATCCGACGTATCGAATTAATAGCAACTTTAGTATGTAATCGGTTAAAACAACAACAAAGACTTATCCAGCAACTTGTTAACAGAAACGTCTTTCCTGTCTGGTTTCCTTATACAGTATATAGCGGTGGGTACCGCATAATACATAAGTACATTTTTCATATTTGCATTAAAGCCATGACAATGGACATATAAAAAGGAATGAGTTTCAAAGAGTGACATACACCGCAGAGTTACAAAGAGTTCTCTACTGGTTACACCACAAACCCTACATTTTTTTGAATTGACACCCCTGGATATGTAAATACGCTTTTCTGAGTCTACAAGGTTTTCTTTCCTGAACCAGGGATTGTGAACGACTCTTACGATCCTTGCTGAAAACTTTCGGCTTCAGATTCTACTCCTTCCATTCTTGACACTTACTGAGAAATGAATTTCTCTCGCTCACTAACAAGCCTAGCCGAATAACAACATTAATCACTTATACTCCTTTGTATACATAGCTTCATAAAAATCAATCAATAAGTACCAGATTTCACAATTGCTCTTCTTTTTCTTCATATATCTACAGACATTGTTCTATTTTGAAAAACATATTTTTTTTTGTTGACATACGACTTCAGTCATCCTCACTTATCCTGCTTTTTCTGGGGTTAGCATATATTACTATCGGACAACTAGTCCAAACCATTACCAAGCACTAATACTCCTATCCTCAGGCGTCATTTACGTCTTAACACTTAGGTTAAGTAATTGGGGTTATCGGACAAGTAAAATTGGAATGCTCGAATGCACTATCGATATCTTGCAAAAATTCAGATACAGAGTTAAAAGAAGAGGCTCATTTGCAATTCGGTCCTCATTATTCTATTATCCGATTATTTGGATGCGTTTGCTTCTGTAGTTTGGCCGTAGGGATTGTTTATTTACATTTTGTTTTCTTTGTGCTGCTCCACTATTCCTGTTTATATAATCGGTTCTTAAATAAATCCCAACTATTAGAGAATTTCCGGTCGTTTACTCATTAGCCGAAGCAACTGAAAAGAACTCGACTTGACTCACACTATAGTTACAAAATAAATCTGTATATCATAAGAATCGATTGCTGCAATTAGTGTAATTTTTATATTATTTATATATTATCTTAATTATTTTTATTACTTATCACTCGTTATTTTTTATTACATTATTTAATTTTACTTATATTGTATATATTATTATATTTTAGATTTATATACATTTTATATTATATATCATTGTAATATAGTAAAATGACCGCCCTTTATGGCGTCACCTGTTCGACATTACACAAAACGAAGTTGGAAGTTAAAGGTTATCTTCGTAATTTAGCGTTATGTAGCGAAACTTGATTCACTTTCTATTGCTCATTGGATTCCTAATGCTTCTTGGATTAAAAATTAGACAATATTTTCAATATTATGCAGTTCATTTTCATTTAACTAGCCGTTGCTCTTATTTATTACCTTCGAAGATTTTGCAAGGCCATGTGCCTCCCGTTTCTGCTGACCATGTTATTCATTGCGAATAGTTGTTATTCATAAGAATTTAAATTCTTAACGCACAATAGTCAAGACAAACTTCCTATCTCTCCCATGTTTCGCATTCCTTTTAGTTTGCCCTTGACAAGTCCTTGAGCGATTTTGTCGGTATTGGTCTTAATTTATAAAGAAGAAGAGATTAATATTTTGTTAAGAAAAAAAAAAAAAATCATGTCGACACATATTTTATTTGCAATTTGAGATAATTCCAAAATCGACTTCATGTTTGCTTTCTAAACTAGTGCACTCGATGTTCTCGTAAATAGTGTCACAAAATAGAGCAAAAAACGCTCCATGGAATGTTTGGACTTCTTATTTTATTATATATGGTTAATGAACACAGTATTTTAGAATACTTTGCATACCTTCTCGCCAAATAAGAAAACAACAAGCAAAGAGTAGAATAGCAGTCGGATTATAGTATATCTTGACGAATAAATAAATGGAAGGGGTTTTCTGCTCTGCTCCTGGTAAAAGGAATACAGCCGAAACATGAATTGTTTCATTGCTAAGGCAATGAAACAATCCAAGAAACCAAACAATAATTTAGGATAATTAATCTTTGCCCAGCGGCTCTGAATTGAAGCAGCATGAGATAAGCATCATCTGTCCAATCAAGTTACATGGCAACGCTATTGGATTTTGTTCCCTCTACCTCAGCTCAAAGTTGCAATCCCTAAAGATTTAACACTATTTCCAGGGATATTTTATGTTGCCTAAAAATCATCACTAAATCAGCACATAAATCATTAAATTATTGAAAGAAAATCACTAAATCAACCTAAAGTCATTAATATATAGCGATATTTTTTACCGGGTGGCAACCCTGCCTCAGCTAAAGGACCTCCATTCTCTCATTAGCAGTACGGGGATATGCTAATATTAAGTTTATAAGGGATTGTAAGTCTTACTCAATATTAAATAAAAAAAACATGTTTTTTTTAACTGAAAGTAAGGAGTGACGTTAAAACTTAAAACGAACAGAAATTATTCCGTATATGAAAGGGGCTGCTTCCTCCTCAACGCCTCGCTCTTTATATAAGTCTTTTATTTGTCTTTATAAAAGACAATAAAAGTCTTTTATTGTTTAAAAAAATAGAGTTGTGAGAAAGTCAAACTTTAGCGCAAAGAGCGAGGCGTTGAGGAGGAGACAGACCCTTTGCATATTAATTTTACTTTTATTTGGTTAAATGGCTTCCTCGAAAGTTGTTTAATTTTATTTACGAACGTTTTTATTAGTAATAAATATACGTAACTTATGAATTAACTTACGTGACGAACTTCTATATTCATATATTTTTAATACGTATATTAGAGGGTTCGCCCCCTATTCAATACCTCGCTCCTTACGCTAAAGTTAAAATTTTGTTCCAATTCTGTAAAAATGACCCCTTAATCACAAAGGCCGTTAATTAGAATAAATAGCTCTTCTGAAAGTACTAAAAATCTTTGGCTTAAAGAATGAGGTATTGACAAGGGGGCGAACCCAATCATATACGTAATATTTTCTGTTCGTAAGTTTTGATGTTGCTCCTTACTTTTAGTTGAAAAACTTGTTTTTTTAATTTAATTTCTGATCTTTTTTTAAACAGTACTGGGAAGTCCGG
>JAQQPU010010595.1:15358-28394 GCA_029168905.1 Artemia sp. Kazakhstan ARC1039 | reverse complement strand
ATTGTGGGAGAAAGTTTCGTCCAAAAATCACTTGTTTTTCGAATTTTTGTATTTATATTTCAATAGAACCTTTTGCACATGTGGATTAACAAATTCGCTACCTCGATCACTTTGAATTTTTCAATAGCAATCTGGTTCAAGAATACCTTCTAAAGGCTGAGCAACTTCAACCTCTCTCTTTGATCGCAATGGAATGGCATATACATAGCGACTAAAGACACTGATTACCACTAGGATATATTTGTAGGGTTTGCATTATATGCAGTGGGAAAAGGCTTTAGTTTTTCGATATTGTTTGCCACGAAGCCTGCGATTTCGATGTAGAGTGTAACTCGTTTCATTTTCTAGATACTCATTTACATTATTTAAAGTGCTGCTGTTGACATCGACGTCAGACACAACTTTAAAAAGTATTGTGGGGGAACTTAGACTTCCCCCTTCACCAATATGTTCATAGAAACGTTTTAAAACTTCATCCATTTTGAACGCAAAAACGTACTGTAATGCCCGCTACCCTTTTGCACACTTGAGGATGGTGCCTGTGACGGTGGGTTGATATCATTACCTCTACGCTTTTGTCTAGCCATCACCATCGTCATCCTCGGTGTTATCAAATCATTGTTATTGCTACTAGGAGTGCTAGTATTTTCCAAGATTGTTTTAAAATCTTCTTCTTCTTCTTCTTTTTTAAGTGATGGCGTTTTTGGAGGGCTGACATTTCTACTATATTCCCCTAATTTCTTTAGAATTTGATTATTGCCAATAATACTTTTGGGGAAGTTTGACGTATTTAGAAAGCTGTATAGATTATTATCAAATTACAAAAGTCCTTTACGATTTGTAACCATATCAGAAATTAAATCAAGTAGAATATAACTTTTTCCCTGAATTATAATTCGTATCCCGGTGCTATCGACTTGAACTTGATTATAATCATCACCACTTTCCAACATGAGATATGATAATACTCTTTTACTCTGTTTCCGATAGGTGTGTGGCAGTAGGTTTCCAATTGATGTCTCTATTGAATTCAATTTCTTCTCCTTTGATTTTGCTGTTGTTACTGCTGCAGCATCTTGAGGATATGTTTTCTTTTTTTGGGGGGGGGGGGGGGGGGGGAGAATAGATATTCACGGTGGGTCTCTCACGATAATGTCTATGTTTGTCCTTGAGTTTCTTGGAAATTTCCAGTACTGAAATCCCTCCCGCAATATTCTTATTCAGAACGACTTTTCTCTTTTTTCTGTGTAGGAGAACCATATTCGGGTCTATGACAGTTAATGTTATAAAGTTAGGATCGGCGATGATTCGAGCACATTCTCGGGGGCAGGC
This sequence comes from Artemia sp. Kazakhstan ARC1039, assembly GCA_029168905.1. Lineage (NCBI taxonomy): Eukaryota > Metazoa > Arthropoda > Branchiopoda > Anostraca > Artemiidae > Artemia > Artemia sp. Kazakhstan ARC1039. The sequence goes on along the minus strand of JAQQPU010010595.1, from coordinate 27,062 downwards.
TACGACGTCACAACGAGATCTGTTTCGTACGCTTTCACACATTTTCCCAAAAGCTGAATTTAAAATAAGTTTATACATTTCTTTTTGAACATTACTCTTTGCCTGTGAACGTTTACTGACAAAAGTGTCAATAAACGTTTTCAAGTAGGGTTTCTGATCGAATTGCTGGGCTCTGTGTATTTTGTAACCCTGAAACCATTGGTCACCATCCATCGCAATAGCACATGGTTAACAACAGTATTCTGTCTCGGGTCCAGATCCGCAGTAGGTTTCTGCCTGGAGGGGGTCCAATGCATACCCATATCCTTGACCAAAGACCGATTGTATGGACTCAAAGAGTCCTTGGACACCGGTCTATTTACACACGGAAAAACAAAATCTTTGACAGAGTAGTGGAGTTCTATTGGTATGTGACCGCGTCAATTTCAAAAACCATCCTTGGGGACCATTTTCCTCGACAATGTGAATGTCTCGGAAATCTAAGGCACAGGGATTTTCAAACCATTTGTAATTGCCACGCGGTAAACTATAGTGAGACATTGCTAAGGGGTATAGTGAGTTCATATCCAGAAAAACAGCATTGGAATTTACACCATCAACAGAGTTCTGCCCACTTGGATCATTTGTTAAGACGCGATCCCCGTGAAAAACATATACCCCCTCATAGATGTTTCCACATATAAGTGTTGATCCACATCGGTGATTAAACCTATTTCCTCCCTACTGATTTTTTTAATTAAATCCATAACTAGGTGTGGTGTTGAGAAATAATAGCCAATTTTTAGGCCGAATTCCGAATAAATTTGGTCTGTGTTCTTGCAGACAATATCTAAAAGAGTTAACACATCGCTTACCAAGTACATTCTACAATAATCTCGACCTTTTTTACAGCCACCCCTCAGCCCATACCCTCTTGGCAAGTTTAAAGTCATCGGCAGTGCATTCACTATCGGTAAGTGAATTATAGAATGCTTCAATGGGGGGGGGGGAGTTTCTCCTTACTTAACCTTGCTCCAGAGTTGTAATAATCATATGCATATATGCCTTTACTAGTATTCTGTTTAAGTAGAGGGAAACTATCGAAATTGTCACTTTTCTGCATTTGAATAAGTTGACTGAGAGCCATGGGGGAAAAACTATAAGAATCTAAAAAGCGGATTTTATTCCAACACATATGCCCTTTATCCGCTGTTTGCCACTTGAATTGTAAAAGCAACAACTTCTCAGCTGATTTGGATATAATATTATAGGTAAATGAATTATCTACCCATGGGCTATCTGCAACCCCCTCTCTGTGCATACCTTCCAAAGCCGGTAAAATAAATTTCAAATCGTAATTTGAATTGTGAATGAAAACTGGTATAAAGAACTTCTGGATGACGCTCACATTGCACGATTTATGTGCTACGCCAAGAAAATTTCTACCCTCCGATGATATATCCTGCCATAAATGATCATGGTCCCTAACTGTCCCCTTCCCCCTCTTACTCTTTTTCTCCCTAGTCCCTCTCCTTAGTCCCTTCTTCAAATTCCCCCTTACATACCCAACATATTTTCCTATTTTTAATGGCCAGGCGATGCTCTGCTGATAGAATTATTGGGCAGTGTGTGTGTCTCAAGCGGGAAGTTACAGCATTCCCTGTGACAATTAATTTAGTCAATGCTTTGACCTTGTAATCTTTCTCGTCCAATATCTCAACTATTTATAAGAGACGGATATTGTTACTGCTTTCTCTTTGCGCATGGGCATTGGAAACTGTAATAGATTAATGTTCTTTGATACGATTTGGATATTGTGGGTCGTTCGCATCTGTGAGTTTGGCATCACAGTCTAAACTTATTTTACCACTTTGCCTAAGTGTATTCTGGAAATTTCTAAATCGTAAAATTGATCGGTCACCCGCAACTGTCTCCACCGATTGATGGCCGTGTCTTTTGCAGTGTAACATCTGATTTTGTAGCTTTAAATCGCTACAAAATTGGGACAAACACATTGGACAATAGTAAGGTACCCCAAGATCCTTACCCCCTCCCAAAGCTCTACTAATATCCGTAATGTCATTAAAATGTCCAATGGATTTAGGTTCACTAGGTAGTGTGTACAACAGCCAAACCCAGTGTTTTACAGATTCAATCGACGGGGCCCTGACTGGGAATATTACTCCCTTTTTATTAGAACGCACACCCTCGTCGAATTCCGTTTCGTACTGTAGCACTGTAACACCAATCTTTAAATGCGCGTTTGCCTGTTCATAAGTATCTATTCCTTTGAGTGTTACAGGAAATTTATCTGTTAAGCAAGTGAAATCTACTCGGAGGAAATCAGACCCTTCTTTCCCATGTAGGGCCCACTGACCAAATTTCTCTTTGTAGCTTTTTCTTTTAGGGGTCGGAAAGCCGATATGAGAAATGTGTACATGAAACACTTTTGGCCTGTTTCGAAACAAATTCGTTGGACACCCCGACATCCTTCTAAATCAGGGTCATAGTATTAAACTATTGATCTCTCAGACCCCCTACCCCCTCTTAAAATAAAATGTTTTTTTTTAAATTTACATATGTTTACACTTAAATTTTCAACAAATAAAATCCCTGAACCACTTCCATTCTCCTTATAATTGTCCAGATGCGTGACAACATTGTCAACCCATTGCATGAAAACATTTTCTTAATTTTCCATTTGAGGGTACACCACCAACATTTCGGCGTGCACATAATGATCATAGGCCTCACCTTGATTTTCATTCAAATAGAATATTTTTAAAACAATTGAGGCCTTTATGCTGTCTCTTCCACCCCACAGCTGAATTTGGTATTCAAGAAGTGCTCGAATCTTCTCCTCATATGTATGGATGATATTTATAGGATCGCTTATAATATTCCTTGCCATCAGTGTATTAAAGGGATCACCAAAACTTGCAGTGAAAACGTCTATTGTATTCAGAATTTAATTTGCTTGCTGAAATTCCAGTAGCGGTGAGAATTGTATATCATCACAACCTACTCCCCCTCCCCTCCCCCTCCAACTTTGTTCAACAATAGGGCTGGTGTGTGGAGTGAAATCCCCCAGTTCGCTTAACATAGCCTCTAACGTGTTAGGACTATGCGAATCAGTGCAAGTGAATGTATTTTCATCAGTTAAACTCGATTGAAATGGGGTTATGTTCATTAAATATGTGGGGGAAGGGTTCTCATTTAACTCACAACTAAAGTTATCTATAATTTGTATAGTGTTAGGACTCAGCCAAGGTAAATCGCTCTCTAGCAAATCGCTCTCTTGTTCTGAGCTAACTTCATTGCTTTGCTCAACTGTGCTAGTGTCTACATCTAAAGAATTATTATCAACATTGAAATATTTTCCTAATAAATTGTCTGCCCATTCCGTGTCGTCAATAATTTCAGCAGGTATACCATCTAAATTATCACTACCATCACACCCCCGTAAAAATTTACCGTATCGCTCGTCGATAGGTGATGTTCCAACGGTGATCTGAATATCACGAAATTGCATTGGTGCTTTAATTAAAACCGTTTCGTCAATGCGATCACGTGGTTCATGATTTGCTTCTTCAGGTGGGGGAGAAGGTAGTGATGAATCCGTTCTAACCTATAAAGAAAATAGACACTTATTTTCAAAGTGTATAAATCACCCTATTTTTCTTTAAAAGTCGAAAATTGGATTATTAGCGACTATATTTTCAAATCATTTAAAACCCATTTACTATAATAAATAAAAAAACGCTTAGTAGCAGTAGCAATATCTATGTGTATATAGTGTCATTTGGTTAGTACACTGCCCCCCCCTCCCACACACACACATAGTTGTGGTTTAATAATAATCAAGCAGAAAGAAAGAATAATAAATATAGCATCACATAATGTGTTACTCTCCTTACTAAATTATAATACTCTTTAATTTACAATATTCATTATATCTTCTTAGTTTTCTTAGCAAATAATCTAGTGGAATGAAAAATAATAAATATAGCAACACATAATGCGATGCTGGTGTCCATACTAAATTATAATACTCATAAATTTGCCATATTCAATATACCTTCTTAGTTTTCTTTGCAAATTATTTTCTAGAAAGAAAAAATTACAAATATAGCAGCGCATAATGTGCTGCTGCCCATACTAAAACATTGAAAATCACAGTCCATAGTTTCATCTTAATCATGCAAGATACTTAATAGCAGCACTTTCTAGCAATATAATAGTCATAAATTTGCAATATTCAATAAAATAAAAGTCCAAAATGGGGATAAAATCCTTTTTAATAGACAGTGTATAATAAATTTCACAAAAAATACCAGATATTTCGGTCACATATACAGTGACCGTCATCAGTAGTAAAACTAAACTAAAACAATTCAAAACAAAAGTTTATATACTAAATCAAATAAAACTACATATTGTTTAAATCTCTAATTCTTTTCAAAGCAAAGGCGGAAGCTAGCCTCTTTGACGTTCTTGGATTCGGTTCATTAGCGTTCAATGATATAACATTTGGACAAAGGTCAACTACATTGGGTGAATTGAACTTTACTCTGTTAGATTTTATAAATTATCATAGATAGAGCTCAGCCCATATTCACCTGTATCCCGATTAAAAGCAATATTCTTGAATAAGATTTTCTTTATTTCAAGCGTTTCACAAAAATTTTGCTTTAAACCCCGATCTCTAGAAATCAAAGAGCCATTCTAGAGCAAAATACAATGGTGTGAAAAATTAAAAATATGTTCTCAAAGGGCTGAAGTAAAATCTTCAGACTTAGAATCTTGCTTTAAAGCCGAAGAAATGGAATCTTTATGTTGTATTAGTCTCATTTCCAAAATCTGGTTAGTACGTCCCACATATGAGCTTCCGTAAGTAGATGGGATCTGATAAACCCCACTTTGTTGCCCCAATGAAGTTAGATCCGTCCCAGAATTCAGAAAACTACCCAAAGTATTATTACTCTTTAAAGCTACCCTTAGACCACTGATTTGTAAAATTCTTTTTAAGTTTTTCACTTAGCCCGGGTACATATGGTAAGGAACAAAAAACATTCTTCTCCCGAGTTGTCTCCAAGACTTCCTTAGAAATTTTTAGAAACCTTTTTCTTCTTTTTGAAAAAGTCTGGTTAATTAACCATTCTGGATACATGTTGCTTAGTAGTATTTTCCTTAGAAAAGACAACTCCTCAAAAATTTTTGGAGAGCAAATACTAAAGATCCGATCAGTTAAAGAAATGATCAAACCAATTTTTACTTGGCGAGCGTGATCGGAACTGTAAGACAAAAATCTATTGTTATTTGTCGGTTTTCTGTATATTTTAAAATCCAGACTATTTTGATTTTTCAAAAGCAGAACATCAAGAAAAGGAAGTTTCACATTCTCTTCCAATTCAACAGTAAATTTTAAATCCCCCCAAACAATTAAGATGTTCCAAAAATCCTTTTAATTCCTCCTCCCCATAATCCCATACTGAAATAATGTCATCCATTTACCGGCCCCAGAAAATATGTTTTAAAAAATATGAATCTAACGCAATTGTTTCAATGTTCTCCACAAAAATATTAGCAAATAAAGGGGATAAAGGGGCCCCCATAGGTAAACCATTTATTTGTTCGAAATACTCCCCTCTAAATTGAAAAAAAGAACTTATTGCACAACCTTACTAAATACATAATTACAGAAACTTCCAAATCTGTTTTGCCACTAATCAAATCCAAATTTCTTAACAGCTTTCCTTCTAGAAGAGTTTCGGCTGCTTCTACATCAATATTTGTGTACATTAATACAATGTCGAAGCTTGAAAGCAAATAATTCTAAGAAATTTCCAATTTTTCCAGTTTTTCAACCAAATTCGAAGAATTCTTAATATACGAAATTTGTGTAGACAAAAGTGGTTTACAGATTGACACTAACCGTTTGCTCAAAACACTTGTTGGTGACCTTGTACTTGACACAATTGGTCGTAATGGTAGGTTAGGCTTATGAATTGTGTGAAGTCCATATAATTTAGGGCACATGGAACTGCGTGACAGGGATTTGTAATAAAGCTGAGGTGTAATTTTTCCTTCATCCTTTAAGCACTTCAATTCGCTCTTAAACTTATTTGTAAAAGAGTCTGTTGGATTATGTGATAGCTTCTTGTATGTTTTTTCATCATTTAGTAAACTTCTTAATTTTGATTCGTAGTCCTCAGTATTCATCACAACTAAAGTGTTACTCTTATCTGCTTTTGTAATGGTAATTGAACCATCCTATTTAAAATTTTTAAGAATTCTTATGTCTTTGAAGGTCGTAATAGGAAATTCCGGTTTCAATAAAAATTTAGACAGGGTTTTTACGGTAGAAGCTCTTACTAAGCTAACATCTTTTATTAGATTTGCGTTTTTATGCAAATATGTTTCTATTGAAGACATAATGTCTTCCACGGGGACTTTATCCGGTTTAAAACAAAATTTTGGACCCTTTTCAAGCACTGATTGTTCTTGTATCGTTAAAGTTCATGATGAAAAATTAACCACACCTGGTCCAAGAATCGACGAAATTATTACCGCATTATTTGTTGATAATTTCGAAAACTTTTTTTTAGCAATATTTCTCTGGAAAGGCGAAAGTCATGATTGAAGTGATTTTTTCCTGTTTGTTGAATAAAACAAAAGTCACTTACACTAACCTTTTTTGATATAAGATTTTCCAGGGAAAGTTTATCTCTCACTATTAAAGCTCTTTTTCGACTTTTATCCTAAATATTGTGATTTAAAGTCTTGAAATGTAAGCTTCGTTCAAACTTTTCTTCCAAGAAAGTGCCCAAATGTAAATTGAATTTTAGTGAAGGTGGCACAATTCGCATCTTCTTACATCGTAGAAGAAAATCCTGTTGGTTGATAACATTTGCATGTTTTTTCTGAGTGTTTATATATTTATACACAATTTTGGTCAAATCATCCCCATAAATATGGCGTAGATAATTTCGGAGACCACACTGCCTTTCCATGACGATAAAATAAAAGTCCAAAATAGGGATAAAATCCTTTTCAGTAGACAGTGTATAATAAATTTCACAAAAAATACCATATATTTCGGTCACATATACAGTGACCGTCATCAGTAGTAAAACTAAACTAAAACAATTTAAAAAAAAAGTTTATATACTAAATCAAATAAAACTACATATTGTTTAAATCTCTAATTCTTTTCAAAGCAAAAGCGGAAGCTAGCCTCTTTGACCTTCTTACTGATGACGGTCACTGTATATGTGACCGAAATATCTGGTATTTTTTGTGAAATTTATTATACACTGTCTATTAAAAAGAATTTTATCCCTATTTTGGACTTTTGTTTTATCGTCATGGAAAGGCAGTGCGGTCTCCGAAATTGTTTGCAATATTCAATATGGTATCTTAGTTTTCTTAGCAAATAATCTAGTGGAAAGAAAAATGATAAATATAGCAGCGCACAATGTGCTGCTATCCATATGAAAATAATGAAAATCACACACCATAGTTTCATCTTAATGTACTCAAAATGAAAAGCAATTCCCATATGAAAATATTTATCATAAGCAACATCTAACCTTCCCCACCGTAATAAAATACATTCTTAAAACTACGGCGAATTGTTTATCTTACGAGCTATGTATACGAATATTCATTTTAATCTGTAAAAAATCAGTTAATCGCGTGTTGTTAAAATGATTGGTTGTAAACCAGAAATGCTTTTAGAAATGGTTTTGATTAAAAATTATAGGTTGATGTGATAATTGAAGGATAGTGTTTTCCCATGCCAATCATGCGACAAGCACATATCAATTTTCTATTTGATGTTATTCAGTTGTCAATAGTGCCAAAAAAGGGACAATTTGCCGTTGTTGACTGCTAGTCTATTTAGAACAAATATCGTTAAATTTAAAACTTACATTATTTGCTTTTTGCGAGATCATCATGTCCTTAGTCAATTCGCCTTCTTGCATATTGGTCCTTGTATTCTTGCCTTGTATATATGATGTCGAGGGTCCGGTGTATTTAATTACTGAATGGCGTGACAGATTCTCATCCTCAATCTGGGCCTTTTTGTCAGTGGGAGGGGCATATTCTTCAAAATTCTTAAAAAGAAATTAAATCGTAGTTTTTTTTTAAACCGTTTTACAACTTTTGGGGGAAGTTTTATTCATGAAACTAACTAAAAGCTGTTAATATTTTTCAACTTTTTTGGGGGGGGGAGTTCATCATTGAAACTAGCTAAAAGTTGTTAAATCTTATTCAATGTTAGGCACGTTTATTTATTATAATAATGTATGGCAAATTAAATACATAAAAAAGAAGATATTTTTCATTAAGATATGGTCATTCTGTATTATTGCAATGTGAACACATTATTCCTTAAGCATATGTTGCCGAGGGAAAAAAATCATAGTTCAAATGAAAAAAATTATCAAAGTTGAAAATCATGCAGCTACACATCACTTTTTGAAGAAAGGACTGATACTTATCGGTTACCTGGAACACACGTGAGAAGTGAAGTCTGATTAATGCTAATGAAGTAAAACACTAACTAAAAGCTGTTAATATTTTTCAACTTTGGGGGAAGTTTTATTCATGAAACTAACTAAAAGCTGTTAATATTTTTCAATTTTTTTGGGAGGGGGGGTTATCATTGAAACTAGGTAAAAGTAGTTAATTCTTTTACACTATTAGGCACGTTTATTTATTATAATAATGTATGGCACATTAAATACATAAAAAATAATAGTTATTTTTCATTAAGATATTGTCATTCTGCATTATTGCAATGTGAACACATTATTCCTTAAGCATATGACGCAGAGGGAAAAAATCATAGTTCAAATGAAAAACAAATTATCAGAGTTGAAATTCATGCAGCTAAACATCACTTTTTGAAGAAAGGATCGATACTTATCGGTTAGCTGGAACACACGTGAGAAGTGAAGTCTGATTAATGCTAATGAAGTAAAACACTAACTAAAAGCTGTTAATATTTTTCAACTTTTGGGGGGAGTTTTATCATTGAAACTAGCTAAAAGTTGTTAATTCTTATACACTGTTAGGAACGTTTATTTATTATATTAATGTATGGCAAATTAAATACATAAAAAATAATAAATATTTTTCATTAAGATACTGTCATTCTGCATTATTGCAATGTGAACACATTATTCCTTAAGCACATGTCGCAGAGGGAAAAAATCATAGTTCAAATGAAAAAAAATTATGAGAGTTGAAAATCATGCAACTACACATCACTTTTTAAAGAAAGGATCGATACTTATCGGTTAGCTGGAACACATGCGAGAAGTGAAGTCTTATTAATGCTAATTAGGTGAAACAGAATACGATGAAAAGATAATAGTTTAGAAAGAAAAATTGGGCTATTTATTTGAATATTAGGGGGTGTGGGAAAGAGTGGTATGTTTACTTTATTCATAAGTCAATAATATAACTTGCTAAAAATTTACCTTGCAAATATCACAATTAATTATTTATAAATAAAACTTACGACATAAATTTGCGTAACAATATCATAACAATATCAGTTATTAATGCTTTTAAAAAATATGTTTTAGTTAATTGCTGTTAGGTGCGGTCATCATTGGGGTTTGATTCTAGGCGTTGACGCTTTTACTCTGGTCTTGATTGTGGATATAAATAACCTGATGGAGAGTTCATATCTCAGCTCCAAATTGACATTTGACTATCTTGCATTGATTAAAGTTTGAAAAACCTTCTATTATAAAAAATGAGTTGTTTTACACTATTGCAAGTTGAAGGATTTGACAATAATGATATGAAGACGAGAGTCCCCAATGTAGCTGTGGAAATTAAAAAGAATTGTCAGATAACATTTGAGTGGGATGATATGTTCCGTAGATCTGTTATATCAATGAGTAAATTTAAGTTGGAAGAAGAATTATGCTTTGCAGCTAAAGGAAACATTATGAATATATCCAGACTACAACATGGATTTAATGCAATTATGAAGCACATTGAGGACAATGGATTGGGACATCTTGTGAAAAAAGAGTGAAAAATATAAATATTATTTTAATATTGCATTTTCTGACAATAAAAATGTTTTTTAATGTTTTTTTTGTTTGGATATTTTCAGTAAGTCGTTTACACCTCCTCCCCCTAGGGAACCAATAGGCGATGAGAATGTGCTCAAAAACAGAAAAAAAAAATTCTATGAGTTGGTTTAGTTTATAATTGATAGTGCGAGTGTCAAGAACAAAAAAATGGATGGATTTGAGGAAAAATGAGTCATGCGGAATCTTGTAACTTTGGAAATATGTTTGAATCTAAATGACCAGTTTCAAAAGTTATCTGTGCAAAAGAAAATATTATCTCAAAGATCGCTTGACAATATCATGAAAAATGAATATCCATCATTGAATTATTGTATGAACCTTTTACTTTGTGGTTCAAATGCATTTACAAATGCCTTACATACTTATCGAAACAAATCAAAATTATACTGTGGATTTGCTATTGAACACTACCTAAACATTCTGTGCTGATTCAAAAGTCTATATGAATGATTGTTTCACGAGAACAGCAAATAAGTCGACAATTAAAAAAAAAGTCCAAGCAGGTTTTAATTGATTTTGAAGTTAGACACCACTCGGTTACTCTTCTCTCTCTAGAAGTGAAAAGAACATTCGTTTTTGATCCCAAGTTAGTTTCTATTTGGTAGGGCGACAGTCAACAGTGGAAAAATGTACTACACCTGTCCCGGGGCGTCCCTAGGGGTGGGCGGGCAGGGAGGCCCCCCACCCCCCAACTTTTTGGAATTTGGTAAAAATTACGCCAAAAGCGAATGTTTTGGCAGTAATTTTGTAAAATCGGCCAAAATTTAGCAAAATTCTTGATTTCTGCAGAAAATTCAGCATAAATCAGGTAGCAGTTCGGTAAAATTGAAGAAGATCGCCCCCCAATAAAATGAGCCTCAGGACGCCCCTGCATCTGTCCACTATGTTTGTATACATTGGATAGTTGGTCTTCTTGTGAGAATTGCTCTGTCGCAGATGGATATAATGACAAGTGTGGATTGTGCAAGCCATGCAAATTGCATAGGGGGTATGCAGTTGCTACAAAGGATTGTAATTCATGGCTTGAAGAATGTTTATGATTCTCATGTTAGAGGTTTCCTGTGCTCAAACTGGCACTATGATCAATGTGATCAGTGGGAAAATACCTATCCAGGTATGATTGGAAAAAAACTCAACGAACATTTAGTTTGCTCCTGAAAGGCTGGTATTGTTGCGGATTTAATTTGTTTTGGGAAGAAGAATTTGGTCCGCTTTTCAATTGTCAAAACAACAAGAGAGTATGATTTCTACGTCATCGTTGTACAGATAATGGTAGTTATGATTATAAGAGTGCAGATTTTTATTTGGCTGTTACAGAAAGTGATTCTTCATTTGATCATTTTGTTTGTGACATTACATCTAATAAACAAATTGAAACCCGTGGTTTTTGCAATATGAATGGAAGAATTATCATTCATTTCACAAGGAGATATGATAAAAGTGAAACTACGTTGTATTGTAGTAAATGTGATCCTGACTTTTCCGTATAAGATCAATACATGGTGAATGCATATGACCTACCACTGCTAGTCGTTGCCGATGATGATGAATACCTACATGAAAAAAAAGAAATCTAAAGAAAACGAAAAAGACTTTCTTTTGTG
>JAQQPU010010595.1:4321-14958 GCA_029168905.1 Artemia sp. Kazakhstan ARC1039 | reverse complement strand
TATATATATATATATGTTTTATTAATAAACAAATTCAGAAATATAATTAGAACGTTTCATACTTAGAGCACTGAAATCAATATTACACAGATAGGAGAGGGTATTTTCTAAAATGAAATCATTCATGCAAGGATTTTCCACGTAAATGTTGATGAACTCCTTGTAGGTATATCCACGACATCAGAAAATGAAATACAATAGTGCATGAAAATCACAGCTTTTGGACGTCAAATCTTGTACTCTATTCTGGTTTTGAACAATAGATTTCCCCTTGCTTTCAATGTAGGTGTTGATATGAGGGGTGTAGAATGTATAAGGCAAGCCAAGAGGATCGAAAAATTTAATACTTTTCCTAGTTTGAAATATGCATAGCCAGTGACCAGTATTTCTTATATTCGATGGACTGCTATTAACAATGACAACGGTATGGTTATCACTTTGAATTTTTTCAAGAAAATCAGAGGGTATACAATAGGATTTGTATTTGGATATGAACGAGTCCAAGTTAAAAACATTAACTACTGGATTTGTGTTCAAGGTGCCAGGTCTAGTAGAACATTACCTTCGGGGGTGATCTCCCGACAGGTTTCAAATTGACTCAGTGATATTCAGGTGATACTTTCAGTCAAAGCGTCAGAGAATGTGCACTCTAAACATACATTCCCACTTTTAACAACACTCATATCTTGAGTGCCTGACAAGTCCTAAACAATTACACCATGATTTTTTGAAAACATTGAATTGGTTTTTCTATTTTCAAATAGTTGTAAATTGTGATCTAGTGATTTCAAAAACAATTCTTACAGAGTTCTGTAAGTTTTTTATCAAATAATAAAGTGTACAAGGGAATTCCATTCACCTTGCACACGAGACTGGATAAGCCAAAAAAATTAAAATCGTAGGGGGAAGGTCCAAGATCCATTGGCACTGGCACTTTTCACAAAGGCCAAGGTAAGTTTTGAGGGGATTTCTGCATTGATAAATAATGAATCTGTATAACTACGAGAACCGGTGGCAATGTGACGTTGAATGGTGATCGTATGGGGAACAAGAAGTTTGATATTGTTACCACTGGCTCTCAGTTTTCCACTGCCAATGCAACAGAGCTCCTAACCTGTTGTTTTCAAACATGAAGAATTGCTGAAGTGATGTTGACGTTTGCATCAGTTGGTGCTGCATCAAGTGCTGTACCGTCAGTATTAACATTTGATCTATATTCATAGCCCATTGCCTGTCCTCTCAACTCCTTGCTTGACTTTGGAGTCATCAACATAAATTGTATGTACCTTGCATAGTTGGATAAATTATTGCTAGTGCTCACCAATTTTCTATTAATGAATACATTAATTTGTCTGAACAAGCTGTGTAGGATACAGTTTCCATAGGATAGACCGTCGGCAGTGGTGGGGGTAAGGGTGTCAGATTTTTTCTTCACCACAACATTTAAATCAATAAGTGTGGATGATAAAACGATGAAATAATCTTCATTGGAAAATATTTGAAAGTGTATATTTTCCGACTGGGGTTGTTGAGGATGAAATTGTTCGTAGTAGCCGTACATCACACTGACATCAACATTCTGAGCATTGAATAGATTCAATGAGGAGATGATTGATGGATACGATTCTTTGTGAAGGATAGGTCTTCTTAAGAGAAGAAATCTTTCTTTGATCTAACAATCTTTCCCTTCTTATTCCTCTTCTTTTTTCTTCAAAGTCGTTGTTGATGTCTTTTGCTTCCCGCCTGGGTAGAGACTGATGAGTGAATGGCGACAACGCATCCTTTTTAATCCCTTTCCATTGTTCTGAGATTTTAATTTTTCGCCAACAGTTCTTGCTGTTGCAACATATTTTCCTTAAGACTCTCGTTGAAGTTTTTACCCGATCCCCAGTCCTGTAGCGTTGAGGCAGCCAAATTTATTGCAGCCGGTACAATGTATTTTTTCTGGCAAGAAGAAATACAGAACGAAATAACCTAGCAAACCAACTACCAAGACTATAGCCAGACATTGTAGTACGGCCCTTGTAATAGTCCAACCCATGACCTAATTGATGAATACTCAGAGCAGCAACATAACAATCAGTATCAGGACAGACAAATGGAATTCTTCTATTGTTCATCTTACGCAATTGGTCGAAAATGACATGTAATGACACGCAAACCCTTTTTTATAGCTAAAAGACCACCGAGTTCACTTCTCAGTGTTCACTGACAGAGTTCCAAATACGAAGTGTTTACGGGAACGTTCAAGAGATGTCTTAAATTGTAGTGGTGAACATTGTTTTTTGTACCTTTTCTCTCTAGAAAACGTAGAAGGGGAACATCTAAATTGCCAATTCTCGACGGTTCCATAAATGAACTGAAAATTAATATACAACTGTCCGGGGAGAAACTAGGTGCATAATGTGTGCATAGATAACATATTTCATGCCATCCAAATTTGCCACTGAACCTTCATCACCGAAGTCAAAGGGTCTTACTTTAATCTCTCATGGGGTCTCCTTTCCTAGAACATCATATGTATTCTTGATAATACAATCGACGAGAGCAATTTAATATCTACCTTCAAATTTAATGGCAGGGAAGAGTCAAGTCAAAAAATCACTTGTTTTATTCGAGTCGTCATAGAGCAGATCAGAAACATTGGACATGAATGTCACATAGAAATGATTGGGCATTTTGTACTTCTTCAACACCTACCCAAGAATCAAATTCAGAGTTGTACCCAAGCTAGTGAACTAGCAACTGTTTCTTTCCTCTCTGTGTTCGAGTTTTTAATATTTTTTCAATGTTATAAAAACCTCTGTCTTTAACTTTTTGCAATTCATAGTCATAAAATCCTCCCAAAATCTCATCATCTTTGCTGTTTCGTAATCGATAGGTCACGGGTTTAGTCTCTAGAACTTTTGACACTTTAAAAGTTCAGTAGACCATTTGTAATTTCATTTTTCAAAAATATTGCTTGTACGATTGATTCAGATAATTTTTTTTAATTCCACTTTCATCGCTAGACGAAGAATATTGTTTGAGAAAAATGTCAAGTGTATTGTCATCATGATGAACTTTAAGAGGACTAAGATTGGACAGGGAGCGATGAGAAAGTTGATTGTAAACATGCATTATTTTATCCAGATCATGAATAAAAGCGGCTGTATTTTTGGGTACTCAATATCTGGAAATGAGAAGACCAATGGTTTTAATCAATCGTTCAGCCAATACAGCCTTGATTGGACTATGACCATGATACAACTCTCTACCATATTTCAACAGAATTTTGTTTACATGCGGATTGACAAATTCACTCTCTTGATCTGTTTGAATTTTACTATAGGAATCTTGGCGAAGTATTGTTTCTAGAGCAATTGCAATCTCCTCCCCACGTTTAGATTTCAATGGCATTGCATAGGAGTAGCGACTCAAAATACTAATCGCAAATATAATGTACTTATAGGGTTTATTATATAGTCGCTTTATCTCATCCAAAGTCATTAGATCAGCTTGCATGATTTGCAGTGTCCTTTGTTTTTCGATATTTATTACTACAAATCTACGATTTCGATGAAGAGTATAGCTCGGCCCAGTTTGAAGATATTCGTTTCCTACACTCTGTTAGACATTAGACGCATGTGAAAGTGTACTGGGGGCACAAAGACTTCCCTTCTCACCAGCATTTGCATAGATACGTTTCAGAGTCTCATCCATTTTGCATGTAAATATGTACTTCCTCTTCCACTACCCTTTTGTATACTAATACTGGTGGCGGCAGCGGTGGAAAAACGTTTTTTCTTACCCTTTAAAGTTGAATCATCATCATGATCACTGCTGTAGACTGAATTGGGTGTACTTGTTAGCATTAGCGTTTTAAAAGTATCCTTTTCGGAACTGTCATCATCATCATTATTTACTGATATCAATTCCTTTAAAAAATGTTCTGTTAAACACGAATACTTTGGGAAAGTTCAATGTGTTTTAATATTTCAGAAGATTTGTGTCAACGGATACAGTTTCCTTACGATTTGAGACAAAATCAGTTATTAGATCAATGAGATTGTAATTGCTGCTACCTAGATTGATTTGCTTGCTTTTAGCATCAACTTGAACATCACTGCTTTCATTCAAATAATTTAACAATCTTTTACCCCGCTCCTGATAGGAAACAGGTGATAAATCTTATATTTAGATGCTTCAGATAGTAATGGTGCTGCTGACACAGATGAAGTACTTGATTCTTGCGTCTTATCTGCAACGTTCGCAAAACGGATGGGTTTTATTTGATACGGTTTTTGTTTGTCAACGCGACGAAGTGCCATTTTAAAAATCAAAAATTTCTGATCATTAGGTATGCTATTGTCATTAAGGAAATCTGTAATATTACCCTCAAAAGTTTGCAGTGGAGATGGAGCCTCCTCAATTACAGTCAATTTATAAGGTTTAGCCATATTTTCTTCTAATGATGGAAGAAGAAGATTGCTAACAAGACCGGCAATTATTGGCATAAAACTGTGAAAAAACCTTCCCTGCCTGAACTAAATGTTTTTGTTTCGTTTTGACTGGTTTTTCAGTTGGACAGTGCACGAACAATGGATTGATTGTCTCTAGTCTGCTTCTTAATAGCATCTGGTAGTTTAACATTGCCTGCAGTTAAATTGAAATTTATTTCAAAAATGAGTTTAATAAATTCCGATGTGTACTGTTCCGTAAGGCCTTCCCTAATTCTTGGTTTTGAACTACTCAAAAAAGAGAACAAGTATCCATTGTGATGTAACTTCTTCAACGTCATAGTTTCAATTAATATCTTTTCCTATCGCCTACCGGCAGATATACAGTTATTTCACGATCAAAAATATTACTAACGATACGTATTTCATCAGGTGTATTTTGATTAAGGTCAATTACAATGTATCCCTATAGTTTGTTTGTTGCCTGATCGTATGCTGCAAGCAGGAATTTAGGTTGACCCGGATAAATTTGTTTGTTTAAAGTTATAAGGGAACTTGAGTCACGAACAACTTTGTACACAATCTAATGAGTACAGTTCAATGCAAGAGTTCTCATACATTTATCCTGATGAAAGAAATTGTGTAGGACAATGTTGATGGAAATATATTCATGATGAGAACGGACTGTGAACAATTGAATCATTTCTTCAGACCATTGCTCTATCGATTTGGTCAAATTATCAATAATAACCCAAGAATTTGGTTCCAATGAATTGAATACAGAATCCAATTCTTTGATAAATTTAACTAGATGTTCAATTGCCCTTATCCGATCATATGACTCTTGCCAAACACTATAGCAATCGCATATATTTTTTATTGACATTTGATGTTGATCTGCTGACAACAACATTTCACGTTGATTCTGAATTATTTTTATCAAAAGCTTTGTTTTCCCACTCATTGATGGACCACAGAGAAAAGCTCTGAAACGTGTTATAAACTTGTACATAATCTAAGAATCTCTCTGTCTGTATGTGCTTGCGATTCTACTCAATGAAAATTACCAACTAAGTTAAAATGCAATGGTGTACTACATTAAATGTATTTACATACAATTTTTTAACAATAATAACCAAAAATTGCGCATCAAAAAAAACCTTAATAAAATATATATTATTCAACGACAACAAATTGTATATTTACAGCAAAAAACGTACACACAAAAATCTGCTCTAAGTAATTAAAAGATACCTGTGGCGGAGCCCCCCCCCCCCACTATTGGCTGACCGGGGTGGCTGATGGCCGTGCCCCCCGGGCTGTTTCACTTTGTTTCATTGAAGTTTACTCACACCGAGACTTTCCCCATGACTAACACACTGGCCTCGGTCGAAAGTTAAGTAGTGCCCAAGGGGGTGGGTACTCACACCATCTCTACAAACATGGACCTAGTCGGAAATGATCCTCATAGCAATCTTTTCAGTATTTGCTGTAAAATTCTTTTAGTTTAACGAGCGAATTGTCAACAGTTTCGTTTATGGAATCGCGTTTTCAACAATACAATTCCTATAAATGTTCATGTCAAAATTATTTTTCATACAGTACATAGGTACTTACTTGCATAGATTTTTGATTTCCCCGTTGTGTGTCAGTATAAAGTACGCCTTCGGAATTACAAACATACCACGGGAAATAATTCCACTCCCTGTCTCTGATTTTTAAAATAGAAGTTGATTTTGTGCCCGAAGTGTCACAAGTTCCGGACAGACCTCCCCGTCCCAGTTGGTATAGTCCATCTGAGAAGGGATGATTTCGCCGTGCGCCAAATCACTGTTTATACTTTTAAAAGTAGAGAATCTGTGTCCCCATAGCAGACCTCTACTTGCCCCTTCCCAGGCCACTATGCGCTAGCCACATTGTAGTAGAATTCTAACATGAGCTTTTTCGAAATTCCCAAGATGACATTGCCTGCAGCAATATTTCTATTCAGGACAATATTACTTTTTTTCTATTCAATAGTGCCATGTCCTGGCCAATGATTGTAAAGGAAGTATAGTTTGGATCGGTAATAATTCGAGCACAATGTTCGGGATCGGTCACAACGTCACAATGACTCCTATTGCAAATAGTTTTGCACATTTTACCAAAGGCCGAATTTAAAATGAGTGTAGATTTCTTTTTCCATCTTTATTTTCGCTTCGGAACGATTCTTGACAAAAGTGTCAACAAACGTTTTCAAATACGGTTTTCGACTAAACTGGAGGGCTTTATGAATCTTTTTGACATTGGAACCGTTGTCGCACATCCATTTTAACGTCACATAATGTACGACAATATTTTTCTTCGGCAGGAGGTCGGCAATAAGTTTTTGATTTGAAGGTGTCAAATGCATTCCCTCTTCCTCGACCAATCATCTGTTGCGAGGACTCAAAGAGTGCCTAAAAACATGTGTGTTAATGCATGGAAAAACACAATCCCTTACCGAATCGTGAAGCTCCACTGGTATCTCCCTGTCAATTTAAAAAAACATCCAACCTCCCCATTGTCCTCAACCCTGCCAATGTTGGAAATCGGAGGCTTGAGGGTCATTGAGCCATTTATATTCACCGCAGGGTAGCGCGTAATGAGACATAGCCGAGGGATACAGGAAATTCATATCAAGGAACACTTCATCTGACTTTGTCCCCGTCTTCTCCAGTTGGATCAGTTTCCAAGATACGGTCCCCATGAAAAACGTACCCACCCCTCATTGACCTTTCGATAAACAATGAGCCCGATTTTTTCCTGCTAATCTTTAGGATGAGGTCCATTACCAGATCAAGAGAGGAAAAATAATACCCTCTTCAAGATTAAATTCCTCATAAATTTTGTCCGTATTTTTACCCACAATGTCCAACAGAGTGAGTACATCACTTGACAAATACAACATGCTGTAGGCAAACCCAATTTTACACCCTCCTTCTGCCCACACTAGTTTGGCAAAGTCGTATTCATCAGGAGTACATCTACGATCGTGCAGCCTGTAGTAAAACGACTCGATTGAGGGAATAGTCTCCTGGGCGACAATCTCGACTCGATTGAGGGAATAGTCTCCTTGCCGAATCTCGACATGGAGTTATAATGAGCATAAAGGATACACGCCTTTGATCGTTAACAAATCATATAAATCGTTTAAAAATTGTTGCTTGATAAGGGGGAAAGCGTTGCAGCCGTCATCGTTTTTCTGCACTTGAATCAATTCACTAAAAGATCTGGGGGAAAAGTTGAAGGAATCTAAAACACGAATTTCATTCTTGTACTCAACGCCGTCTTCAACATATTTCACCATAAATTCCATAAAAAGCAACTTTTCTGCTGATCTAGGTATGACTGTGTAGGAAAAGCTGTCTACCACAAATGCAGCATCCACAGCTCCATTTCTTTGAAGTTATGCCATTGCTGGTAGCACATACTTCAGATCGTAGTTGGAATTGTGCGTAAAAACCGGAAGAAAGAGATGCTGTTGAATTTTTAAATTACATTTACTATGGGTCCACCCCCCAAAGTTACTTTTCCGCGTTGAATTGGGGTCAATAAGGTGGTCGTGGTCCTGATCAGCATCTTTCGTGGCAATAGTACCCCTACAAACCCAACAAACTATCTCTTTACTAGAGCACGTTGCTCCTTGTCTGATAATAACATGGGGTAGTTGACGTGACGAAATCGTCAAATAGATTTATTTGCTGTTTTTATGAGTCGCACAAGTAATTTCTCCATGCTACCCTCCTCATCCATCGTCGCAAAAAAATCTTCCAACTGCATTTGTTATTGGAATCTCGTCGTGCATGGGCAGAGAAGCTACGAGTTTGTGTTCCTTGACTATATTTGGCCTTGATGGGTCAGATATCTCCAATAGTGTTGTGTCGCAATCCAATGCTACTTTATCAATCTTCAAAAGGGAATCTGCGATTTGCAAAAAATCCAAAAAAATGAACTGCCATCGACGGATACTAGCGAACAACTGAGGAATAAAAGAAAAGAAAACAGTTCATTCACTCAAAAACAAAACGAACCAGCAATTAAATAAGTTGGAGAGCAAGAAATGCAATAATTAAAATCCGAAATCAGATGACATAGTTCTTCAACTTATTTAATTGCTGGTTTGTTTTGTTTTTGAGTGAATGAATTGTTTTCTTTTCTTTTATTCCTCAATTGTTCGCTAGTATCTGTCGATGGCAGTTCATATTTTTTTGGATTTTGTGCAAATCGCTGATTTGCGCCACCTTCCACAGGACTCAATTCACTAATTGAAAATGATAGCGACGATGATTGGGTTTGGGATTTTGACATAGACAGGGTCACCAGTGCCTACCATACTTTTGTTTAAAAAAAGGTTTGACGATATATATTTCATAATGACGAAAGATAAGCCGGGGTGTAACGAAGAAAACAAATTTTAAATTATAGCGATGATGATTGTGTTTTGGATTGTACATGGGTAAGGTCATTAATACCTACCATACCTTTGAAAATCAAAAATTGGACTAGATAAATCGTTGGAAGAAAAAGAAGTTGTTGTCCCACCACCTGAACAATTAAAAGAAACAAAGGTTCGACGATATGTCTTTCATAATGTCAAAAGACAAGCCAGGGCAAAAGAAGAAGTTTTTGTCCTACCACGTGAACAATTAAAAAAACAAAGGTGGTCGTCAATGCCTTCCATACTATGTAAAATCAAAAACCTGGACTAGATAAATTGTTGGAAGAAAAAAAAGTTTTTGTCCCACCAACCTGAACAATTAAATGAAACAATGGTTCGGCAATATGTTTTTCATAATGACAAAAGACAAACCGAGTCAAAAGTTAAAGGTCCAATAAAAAAAAATGTCTAATTTTATAAACGCACCACTTCTAGTTTAAGGTGTATTTGGACATCATTATATCAAGAAAAGGCTCAAATTGTCTTTGTTTAGAAGACAAGCGATAGTGAGAATCTATATATAGAAGCCTACCGCGTGCCCCATACCTATGTTTAAAAAAAAGGTTCGGCGATAAGTATTTCATAATGACGAAAGATAAGCCGAGATGTAACGAACCGAGCAAATTGAAAATGATTGTAATGATGATTAGGTTTTGGATTTTGACATGGATAAGGTCGTCTATACCTACCATACTTTTGAAAATCAAAAATATGGACTGGATAAATTGTTAGAAGAAAAGGAAGTTTTTTTCCCACCACCTGAACAATTAAAAGAAACAAAAGGTTCGGCGATACGCCTTTCATAAGGGCAAAAGACAAGCAAAGGCAAAAGAAGAAGTTTTTGTCCCACCACCTGAACAATTAAAAGAAACAAAGGTGGTCGTCAATGTCGTCCATATCTTTGAAAATGAAAACCTGGACTAGAAAAATCGTTGGAAGAAAAAGAAGTTTTTGTCCCATCACCTGAACAATTGAAAGAAACAAAGGTTCGGCGACATGTCCTTCATAATGACTAAAGACAAGCATGGGCAAAAGAAGAAGTTTTTGTCCTACCACGTGAACAATTAAAAAAACAAAGGTGGTCGTCAATGCCTAGCCGAGGGGAAATTAAAGGTCCAATAAAAAAAATGTAATTTTACAATGGCACCACTTCTAATTTAAGGTATATTTGGACGTCATGACATCAAGAAAATGCTTAAATTGTCTGCATTTAGAAGACAAGTGACAGTGAGAATTTATGTTATGTATAGTCTACCACTCTCACAGGCCAAAGAGCCTTTGGGGGGGGGGGGGGTCTAAAGTTCTGTAATTTTTTCTGTGTTTCTTTTAAATAAATTGATTGATTGATTGTATAGAAGCCTGCCAAGTGCCGGATTTATTTATTTATTGAAAAACCCGTCAAATCAACACACAACAAGACGGAACACTTAAAAAAAGACACAAACTACAACAAACTGAACAAAGAAAACAAATCACTGAATCACTGAATGAGCATATGGGACCATTCGTGTAGATTTCGGCGTATTTTCTATTATGCTTCGCTATTCGTCTAGCGGCAGTGACGTCAGGGTCTGCGACTTTAAATTTTTCAATTACATGCGAATTCCTATGCCACGGAGGTAGACGAAGCAAATACTTCGCAAAACGAAAATACATCGCTCTGATTTTATTATGGTCAGTTTTGGTGGGAATTTTCCAGAAGAGCGTGGCATATAAAATGTGAGGAAGAGCGATGGCGT